>DWJH01000330.1:0-11461 GCA_018248735.1 Tagiades litigiosa | reverse complement strand
CTCCTGTTTCTGGGTCGCTCGAATTTAACCTGTACAGGCTGCTCAATAACGTTATTCATTCAGTGGAAATTTAATTTTATCTTCTCTTCAAACCCATTATCAATAATTTCATCATCATTAAGAGATAAATAGACGGCCCGAATCATCTTCATATTAATATAGTTTATAGCGTATTTAATACTCACACCATAGACAATCATATTCTAACGGAATACGATAACGCAGGGTAGTATATATACTATACTGACAAATAGTAGTTATGGTTTAAAATCCGTCAATATAATTATGTATTTTTCTTTACTTTAAACGCTTCTAGGGGGCTTTATTTGCGAATTATGGTGCTACAGTAGATGTTTTTATTATTAAATGTTCTGAATTAGAAAGATTACATTACCCGTTAATTGCATTTCTATGGAATCTCACCTATGTAGAGTATTGTATTGCAACACATATTGGGAATACTGAATACACTTTTCAACGAGGTTTGTGAAAACTAATTAAATATGTGTCATTAGACGTTTAACAATTTATGGATTAATAATCACTTCAGTCTGCGCTTGGTAAAGTTTGAATCGTTTTGACCGGCCTCGTCATTTAAACGTTATATTACAGAACGGTATACATTGTATTTATGTAAAGAGTAAGGTGTGCACCGGTAGTTTGACGCGCGTGTGTGTGATTGGGATACGCAGAGACATGCTAGCAACAACAACATATTGGTCGGCGAGAGCGGCTCCCCGGCGCGGCGATACGCGCGGCCGTCGCGGGAGGCGCGCGACTGCAACGCGAACTTGGCGCGCACGCACGCGCGCCTCGCGCACCACGCGCATCCCGCGCATCCCGCGCACCACGCGCACCACGCGCACCTCCGACACGACAACACTCTCGACATTATTCTAAAACCTCTCATAGAAAGCACGCAGTAAGTAAGGCTCGCTCGGGATCCGCCGTGTGCGTCCGACGCGTAGTGGAATGCTCCTTAGCTGCACGCATTGGATTGTCCCCTCTCGGTTGCTCGGAGGCGATTTATTGTTATGTATTGTATGTATTAGTGCATGCGGTTCGTTTGGTACGGTTGTGTTTATTGATTCGTTGTACTAATATGGGCACTAACCTACACTGGTTTCTGTATTTTTATTTATTTATTACTTTATAATGTGTCTATTTGTGTTTGTTTTGTGAATAATCATTTTTCAGTTTTTTGTGTTATCTAGCACCTGTTTGTCGCTAATTTTTGTGTTTAAAGCTACGTCATATACATTTGGTTGTGTTAACGATGTTACAGAATATTTTATGATATGTTTTCTAACACAGGCTCCAGAGCAATTGAACTTGGCCCGCGAAACGCCTAATGCTGCGATCTCTTCATTGTCCTTATCTGCAAACGTCGGTAAATCTTCCAGGACTGCTGAAATGAGTACAGAGTTGTAAATTGTTAATTTAAAAATAACTTCCTGCTTTTTTTCAAATTTACTATTTTTCTATTCTTAATATTTCAACAGACACACACAGATGTAAAATCAAAATCAATCTTTTGACTGTCTTTCGAAAAAATAAAATCTACGTTATATTAATTTATTACAGTGATTAATAAATATGTGTACATACGAGTATATACGCAATATATCTAGAAAAATTATTATTAAGAACAAGGCTACATGATTGTGAGTTCAGATTTTTCCACCTATTTTACTATGGAGTTTTTGGGCACCGTCTTAAAATTTTAGTTTATTATGATACAATTAATATAAGATACATCAATGTTGATGGGATACCGACAAAATCAACAAGGCATATAATATGATGCATTTGATTACCTTGTATTGTATATAATATTGTCTGACTATGTATGATTACGATTACACAACGTAGAAAATATGGCATTATATACACTTAGTAACGTTTGTGCCAAAGATAATACTTACCTACAAATTGTGAGGAATATTTGGGCTGAGGAATTTATTTTTATTTAAACTGCCCAATATTAATAAAATAGTTTTAATATTTGTACAAAAAAATAATGAAGTTGCTCAACGCTTCATAGTTCGAAAAATAAGCAAAACAATTTTATTCACGAGAATGAAAAGTATTTTCAACTTTTACATTAATAACATCAAAGTGCTGAATATTTTGCTACGAAACACGGTTTTCATAAACGTGGACGTGTTTTAAAAAATATGTAATTTTTACTACTAGAGTAAATAAAATATCTGATCAGGTTAGATGTCTCAAATCTCAAGATACGTAAATATTAATTTTCTCTTTTTATGGAGTACAATATTTGATAACTGTCAATTGATTTTTCACGGGTATTATTTTTGTATTACCATCCTTCAATATACAATAAGTTACTTTCTTTATATAATAGTAGGTATAATTACGTATTATTAAAGTGTACAGTCGTAATTATTATAGGCTAAATGTCAACAGTAAATATAACATTATAAGTTTTTGTAAAATTACCATTTGTATGGGTAAATTAAGAATAAAAATTGTACCTTTAACTTTATGTATAATATAATTGATATTCTTATAATTATCAAGACACCTCCAGTCCAAGAATTGTATGCAATATATTTAATAATGATGTAAAAGTTGTATTCATTTATAGGCCTACTTTATAGTCAGTCAATTTATAATGTGGCAAGACTGAGATTATAACAAATTGTGTATCTACTCTTTTTGTAATCATGTGCAGTTTGTGTATTTTTTCAGAACTGTTCTCATTGTTCACATTAAACTATATTAATTTTTAAATGTTTATTATTTTTTAATATGTCCCTATCAATACGACAATCGCATTAATTACACCTAGAATAATAAATCATTATCTTGGTTCTAACACCAACATCTACTACGTGATTATACTAGTTTTACTTATACGGTATGCAGATCACAAAATAGTATTCCAATACAATTCCATTAATCTAAATGGAAACCCCTCAGGATTATTGATCGTCTAACAGGTGTCTATAGCAATATTAATGGTACCGCTTTGTGTGAAGTTGGCATACCTAATTTATGTAGCAATGAATACCCAATAAGCTAATTAGCAATACTTAAACCATATAGTGAATCACTTATTACATAGGAATCAATTAAAATACTAAAACATTTTTATTTCCTTTTTATAACTTTTTTATTATACTTAACGTATTAAATTCCAAGACTTATTTTAAAATAAGTTCGTATGTTGTACTTATGTACTTCTCTGACATGAAAAATGTATAGAAAATAGTGCTAGGATCGGCTTGTAACTATCTAATTATAAAATTATACTTTAGGTCCTGCAACAAATAAGGATTTGTATTCAGGTAAAATTGCTTGCGTTTGACTCGACAAATTTAAACGAAAACACAGCTGTTTACGTAAGTACTTATTTTGAGAAATATAGATTTCGCTAGATGCTCTGATATTAATTGCGCTATTCCGTCTCAGATATCAGACGCCCCAACTGCCATTATCACTAATGAGGTTGCCTCAATCGCAACATGACCTTTTGACTTCTAACGATTTTCTTCGAGGTATTTCTTGCTATTAACAAACTTTCATCATCTTGAAATTAGTCTTTGAAAATATAATATTTTACTTAAGAATATAAGAATTATATTTGTAATATTAATAATACTATTGTCATATAATTACGATACATAATATTCAATTAATTTATTTCATATTTCAACCCATCTACCATACTTGCAATGTGTGGTAAACCGAAAGCGATCAATTAAAATTATTTCACAGGTACAAAAATACATTTTATTTGACCCCACGAACATGGGTAATATACTTATACCTTAGGCGCTTGCCGTTCTACTTAAATGTCTTTCCTCATCGTTCATAAAAGTTTTGGTGTTTTTTTCCGTTTCGATCAATATACAGACCGTACCATCGATGAAAAACATAATAAAATCACTTACACGCAAAGCTGTCTGCTATAAAAGTGTAAAAAAGTGAATCTGCTATCCGTACGGGCTCAATTAAGCAATCTTTACTCAATAAACCGTTTTTTGCCGATCCGTCTGGATGGAGGGAAAAAGACAAAATAAGGTGCAGGGGTAGTCTGCAAAAGCTCCGATGTCCACTATTCGACGAAGGGTGAAAACTCATTACCAGTGTTAATGAAAGGGTTCCCGGGGCGTGTATGATTACTGGTTAATTGAAAGGCGTAAAATCAGAGGGCGAGGAGACAAAGCCTTGCTACCTTGTAAATTGGAAAGTGAAATTGCATGTTGACACATTCACTTTACGGCGATAATATTTGCACGTTTAGACTGTCATGTGCATGCGCTTATCGCAAAATGATTTTTTTTTGCCGAATATACCAGATATACGAAATATACCGAATTATTTTTCTATCGTAGATTTAAGACTTCCGTTTATGTGTAATGTAAAGGGTATGTGTAAACAGCAAACTAAACTAATATGTAGCCCATTGTCATAAGATCATTTCTTAAAAGAGCCGGTATTAAGGCTTAATATTCCATGAAATTGCGCAACATATCATAGGTTTCCCTAAACTAACACCGTGAATCATAATAATTGGTTTGACAAAGCGCCTTGATAAATAGATCCTTCACTCGTAATCACGAGGAGTGCTTGGCGCCATATATTAGTTAAAGCTGGGCTTATTATGATATTTAGTATAAGCTCCGCCGAGAAACCAATAATAATATACGTTTCGGCTCACACATGGAAATTAATAACGTTTATAATATTGTAATGCAATTCGAGATTAGATTAATTGATGACACGCTATATTTTGTTAAAATGGTCCTCATTAAACACTGTTTAAGCAATCAGTATCAGATTATTGTAAAAAAATCTAATAAAAATACCAATATTATTAAAAATGACAAAATACATATGTTTAATAGCGTACCTATGCTCTATCAGTCTTACCTACAGTAAAGCAACTATTAAAAACGTTTTTCTAATTTTAATCATAACCTTATTTTCAATCAACGGCCATAATCTGTAAGACAAAAATGGAATTCCAAATTTTAAATATTCAGGGCGCTTGACGCATTAATCGAATTACAATGGACCATATTACGTTGGAGATTTTTAATATTTATAAAAGAAACATTATTCGATCACAATCTAATTCCCGTCTATTAGTAAACAAATTAACATGGCCTATCACTATGGCCAGCCGTTGCCAGATTGTCATAAGTGCGATAATGCAATGTTTATGTCAGCGTACACGTTGGTTAATTTTCGGAAAGCACAAGCAAAGGACGCCTGGGGCACAGTGTGCATTCGTAGTATTGAGCAATTAGCCTTTGATAGAGCTCGTCGTCAAATCATATTTGCCATAACGTTTTCTGCGTTAAAAGCAATTTTGTCGGACTGTATTAAAAATTCGGTTTTTGCATTCGTGTCACATCCAATACATTCTATTACCATTACAATCAGATGCTGCAGAGTTACTCATGCGATAATTAATGATAAATTGTTGAAAATTTTCCGGGCCCTAAAATTCAAAGGAAATGTGTATTAAGAACTTTTAGTCCTCCATCGGTTGAGCCTCTAACAAGTTACGGCAAAATATGCGGGGGAATTTTAACAAGTGTTTGAAGTGTAATTTTCTTCAAGTGAAAGAGCAAAAATATTTCTCTAAAAGAAGAAATAAATAAAGACTGCAAATGATACTATGCAAAGTATTACGAGCAAAGCTAAGAGTTAAAGGAATTTAAAGTAATGTAAACACGAAAAGTTTGCTTTCGAGTTGCAGCAACTCAAGCCGGAAACACATTCGAACTCAACTGCCTGGAAAAATTAATTCGAAGCTGCGGCAGCGGCGAGGGCGCCCTCCCGTCCGAGCCGCCGACCTGCCCTTTTCACGATCATTTTCGCTTGCGTGTAAACGAAATTAACAGACTTAAAATACCGCGCACGCACTCCATTGTGACTATTGTGATTCAGCATATGCATCTCGCGATAACGTTCAAGTGTCTTGAGAATTTCCCACCCCCTAACTCGTTCATATAAAGACCTTTGTGTGTAAAGCTTTCCTACTTGGAGATCGTTTTCACTATTCGATTTTTATTTTCCTTTAATACTTTTCTCTTGCGTTTAACTTACTTATTAAGCCATTTGATTTGAATTGGCAATAATTATGATAAAAAATTGAATACTTGAAAATGTGATTTGTGTTTAAAACGAAGCAAATATTTTAATATATGCAAATGCTAGTTGCGACATGGGGAGTGCAGTCGCAGGCAATTAGCACTCTGACAATGACATTCAAACGTGTGCAAATAGAGCAGGCGGGAATGCCAGTCTCCCGCATCGTGTTCTACACTGCCAACAACTCGATTTACCGGCACACAATGATGAGGGACGAAAGTTTGTTTTATGTTTCACACTACGAGTACTTGCAACACTTCAGAATAGAGCGTAAATTTTTAGCAATTTCTCGGCACATTTGGTTTAATTCATTTCAAAGTCCGTAGCATAGCATACTTCTTGAAAACTACGGCTTGTTAATTGAGCTGTCTTCATTACTTTGCATTGTTCGGAAACCTGTGGCTCAGTTCTTAGTAATGTTTTGGAATAATCGTGATGTTGTTCTTAGTAAACAACAACCACGTCACAATTAATTACGACCCGCCTACAAATAGTAGTATATAACTACAGTATAGGTGTAGAGCACCAACGCTCTACCTGTCATTGTTATGCTGATATGCAATCATATAACAATTTAGCTGTGCGGATTAATTTCTCTCACTGCGAACGCATATGGACAATTACATTCTGTGTTACTGAATTTACGGTAATATTGAATTACTGCGTGAATATCGTTAGTTGATATATAACTACTCTAAAAAGGTATATGCTATAGGCGCTTTATTAATTATAGCTACTGGTTTTCAGAAGTAAATCCATTTTAAAACCACAGAATTCTTAAGCAAAGAAAATCAACAATCAATACTCAAAGCTTAAGGAGTGCTAAAATTTTAATCCAATTAGCGAGCGCTTTTGCTTCCCTTATATTTTAGCGTCAAAATTAATTTTAACAATAGATTAATCTCATTCTTCGACTTTATCATGACGCTTTTGTTTTAGAACTTTTTTGAAGCTTCTTTTTAACAAATACAATGGCTTGCTACGATTTATGTCTACGGCGTAGCAGCCATATTTTTATTACTCCTTCGTTATTTAAATTTCGCAATAGTTTCTTAGCAGCTAACATACTATAAACATACTTGCTTTGGCTGCTATTACTTGTACCCTTGATTTTAGTAGCCACCGTCTTGATGTTTGTACATACTTTAAAATGGAATAATTAATTTCCAAATGTTTTTAGATGACACATAATAAATCCTCTGTAAAACAAGTATCATGATTGGCTGTGAACTTAATTTCAAAAGTAGAATACAAAAAATATATAAAACATTGAAATTAGCATGTAAATTAGAAAGAAGGGAATCGTAATAAGATACAAAATTGAATTCCCATACAAATTACTTAAACACGAGACACAACTTTCTGTTCGTATATTTCAACGCTTTAATATTTACGATAGACTTATTCGAGTAACATTATAATAAAGATTCTTAAAATACTTATTTCTTTATGAAAAATATAAAACCTATATATTTTTATATTACAGCAATGAATACCACGTCATAAATTTTGATATATGTATATAAATTAAAATATCTCAATCTAGACACAGTTTACACAGGCATGGATATGACATATGACCTTAAAAACAATAAGCTATGTTTTTCCATTTGGTAACACTAGCAAATGAGGATGTGCTATCTTACCTCCACCCCACCGTTGCCTAGACTTTTGAGGTCTAAAAGATACATTCTTAAAATGAAACATATCTTATAAAATTTGCTTTAAAATTATATGTAGGCCTAGTGATGGTACTGACCACGTCGAACTTGAACAGATTCTACCACTACTAAAATGGTGAAATAGAAGCTATTTCACGAGAAGAGTTGATGTCAGCTCCAAATAAAATAGGTAGAATGGATGACAGGAATGGGTAATAAATGTCTATCTATGCGTCTCACTATTTAACACTTCAGCCTAACTAGTATCCATTAAAAAGTAACCTGAAACGTCATACGCGCGTGCACCTTGTAACAAGCTCAGTTTGTCAAAGGATGTGGGGTGATTGAGGCTTCACTGAAAATGACGTCTGATTTAGCTTCGCTTTGTACACAGTACGCAGACGCAAATGCTCAAACAAATCTCCTCGGGTTTCAAGCTACAAGTGGAAATACGAACACGTCATACGCTGTCGTCTTGTGGTATTTCGTATGATAAGTTACAATGTTATACATAGGAAATAATAATTCCCTTTTAAAATATTATCAATTTTCTTTACCGTTCCAAGCTTTGAAGATACTACAACTTGTTGTATCAACAATGTACAGAATTGATTGCCGCTGTTATATTCCGTTTTATTAATAAGGAAAACAATGATACAAAGAAAATAATGCATCAAAATTCATTTCATACCCAAGTTACGAAACAGAACCAGTGGTAGTATGAATAATATGAATAAATGACTTTAATCAAATCTATTTGATTCATGACAAAGATGTCGTCGGTGTCGGTCCTAAGGGCAGTAATCTCGATATCTATATTAAACCGTAGCACCTCCATTTTCCTTAACAATATTTCCGGGCAACGAGCGCATCCTTGTTTGGGAAATAACAAGCGGCAGGGGTCCCCGTCCCGCCGCGATCTCTAATATCTGTTGTGTTATTAATGTCCTTATACGGATCTCCAATTATCTCGTAACAGAGGGCCCTCTCCTGTTTCAATAAGCGACAATAAACGACATTTAGCTGTTTGTTATCGTGTGCGTGTGATAATCTGATATGTTTGTTAGTTCAAGACGTATAGCGTTGTGACGATTTTTGAACAGCGTGCTACTACACAGCGAAATTATTTAGGTACTTATTTTTTTGAAAAGAGTCTACTGGATAGTTAATGGCATTTTTTATGGTTCAAGTGGATATTACATTAACTTATTGATTACATGTACATACACCACTTTAATAATAACAATGCAAGGTGCAGGTGAAAATTCCGTTTATTAACATTAAAATCGTTAACACCGTAGCATAGGTTTTCTTCAGTGGTATCAGCACTTAAGTGCATTTTAATATATATCATTTATTATCTGCATGCCACTATCAGTTTGTATCGTGCTACAATGTATTGAGTCTACAATCGTGCACAGACTCACAAAGCGAGATAACAGGTCTGAATCTTTGTGCGCTAACAGTGTCGAAGCAATTTGTCTCACTCGCCTTGCCGTGATTGAAATTCTTGCTGACTCTTCACCCTTATGATTGGATCTCCTACACCGATGGAAACAACAGATACACTTGGTAATACTAAACTCATAATAAGGGCCCGCATCTTGGATAATAAAATGGAGAAGACATATTTTTTAAGCTTTTCGCTGAGATTATCTCACAGTTTTAGGCGCTTATTGAGTTAAAATTAGTTCATAGTTATTATAGTAAGATAAGTTTATTTGTAATAAATAATTCTTGCTAAATTTCGGTACTATATTTAACGTAGTATAAGTCAAAATAAAAGGAAAAGGAAGGCGACATTAGATGTGTAAGCAAACCCATGATTTGATGGGAAGTACCTAATACCCTTAGCCGCTAAATATCTTTCGCTGACGTCATCATGTCAACATCGTGCCAAAAAATAACAGGCCCTCATATTTACGTCGGCCACAAACAAATTATATGGGACAAAAGCTCAACGGGCGAAATTATTAAGAGGCATTTTCATTTGTGCCGAGTTTCCAGGGAAACAAAGCGGCCGAATGAACTGGCCAAACAGTAATAAATAATAAACAAAAGCGGTCATGTGAAAGAGAAGCCCCTCTTCAGTACGCCACGCGGTAGTTAGGTATTTGAATTGCTGATGAGTTCCCGTCCGAATAACTTGCTGAATTCTAACTGGTTTAGGAGATACCACACTCAGTTACCCGTTCACCAAATGTTCCGTAGAAATGGTCAGTCTGATAATTTTTTTTTAGTCTTATCTTTTCAATTGTATTCACCCCTAATCAGATTTGTAATTCGTGACAATCGGTACTACCTCAAAATCGTCTTTGCGAAGTAGAAAAAAATTGTGTGGCTATTTTTTTAATCAAAGTTTGTTACTAATAACTTAAACACAAGAGTTCACACCAGAAATTGCGATACTGGTGGTACTGACTCAATAATCCAGATACATTATTTCAAAACTAATGAAATAAAATTATTAGAAGTTGGTTACTCCTGTGATGCTTCTTTATTTACTTAGTTTTCTTATATGTGATAAAATGTCGTCTTACATATTACTATATGGCATCTTGATATCCGCACTTATAACTGAAAGATATGTGTGTGGCAGTAGTACTAATTCGCTTCAAGCTATTTACTTACTTAAGTACTCCTACCACTTATTCTACCATGTATAATAAAAAGGAGTCAGAAAACTGAAACATAAGAAAAGCAATACTAAATAAATTAAGCATAAGACAGACATTCCTATAGAATAGTTCTGCTGATAGGTATTAACTATTATATGAAATGAATACAAAACCGTATTTTCAAATAATTATTAAGTTTTTTTGGAATACCTGAGCATGAAGCGAGCAAACACAAAGGTTATCCAAACCGGAACGTTCATTAAAAATTTATGCTCCGATAAAAACATATAATGCGCCAGGCGGATCAAATTACGAATTCACAAAATCTACTATTATGACAATAATTTGTGATTCTGTTACATCAATTAAACGTTTATTAGCTTTATGTATGTATGAAAAAGTATAAAAGTTGCTATTTTCATTCAAAATAATTTAGATAATCTCACTATCATTATCGTCCAATTATAATAATTGTAACTCGCTTAATTAATTACATAATAACAAACTCTGACCATCAACAGAGATTTGTTCGTGAGATATTACAAACATAATGGATAAACTTATTGAGTTAGTGACAATTGACGTTCAGATAAAACTGTATAAAATATTTTGCTGACTACGCGAATCGGATTCCAAACAATGCCATTAAGAGAGACGTAATTGGCGTAGCATCATGCTTAAACTGGGTTAAGTATTATAGACAACAGCAAATGGATATCTCGTGTGCACCCATAACTGTTATTCAATTTACCCCTACGATTCATTAGGCCGATGCAGTTTGAGTTCAATTAGACAATGTCAACATCGTCTCAAAGTGGATTTAATTGATTTTTTTCAGCCGAGAAACTTGATCGAAACGGCCGCTAAACAAATATTGACCAAACGAAGGAACCTCTTATTACGTTAATGTCTTCATTATTAATTAAATGGTTAATTATGTGAGCTATCTATAATAAATGTGCATCAGCGTTTTCGTTTACTAAAGCGCGTTAATGAACAATTCATTATCACAACAAATATTCAACTTGGATCACCGTAAACTTTTGGGTT
>DWJH01000329.1:0-11462 GCA_018248735.1 Tagiades litigiosa | reverse complement strand
ATGGCATTATGTTATAAGTTCTGTGGTATTTTCTACCGTTAATTAATTCTTACAAGCATATGGCTTAGTGCAACACATCAACTAGCTATAGGTAAACGAGCCGTTACTTACAAAAGGATTCATCAGAGTATTATAAAACGTTACTTTAAATTTTATAAAAATGCCATATATTAAACCTAAATTATCGTAGCAACGAATTGAAATTGCATTTGCAAACTGTGACATAATGAAAATGTTGAATAGAGGTATGGACTGAACCCATCGTTTGAGTGACAGCTCACAAATTGTTCCGGCTAACGACATTGATGTTATATTAACCTGCCACAAACTATACCGCACTACATCATGCTGTTAGGCGTGACAGATGACCATTGTTATAAACGTACCAGAGTGTTCCATGGGACGAGTGTTCTTTTTGACTAAAATCCTAGAGCTACGTCTGTTTGTCTATAATGAAATAATTTGCACGAATCGATGGCTCTGATGGTTATTTTCCGGTGTTGGGTGTTTGGGTGTGTTGTGTATGCCCATGTCACCTACCATACGGGGAAACCTAGCGCGGGGGTGTGAGTGTGTAAATAAATTAAATACAATAAATGAAACACCTCATATATTTAGATTTTCACAGGAATCCATAGGCCACAGGAACAGGCGAAAAACATGACAAGACAACATTTGAGAAAAAAAAATTGCCACGTCAATACGTATTTTCAACTGGGTTTCGAAACCAAAGCAAGTAGAGCAAGTGGTTTTACTGATAATAATAAAACGTGGACTTTTGCTAAATTAAACAAAAAATCATTATTATAAATAATTTTATATTAGTCGGTTATGTAAAAAAATTACTTATATTTAAATAATATAATATTACATGGTCATTGCGCTCCAGAAATGCAATCTTTCCAGAATTTTAAATAAAATCATCGAACAAACTTAACATAATGAAACACATGCCGTAACACATAACATATGCCACATACGTTTAAAATTTCATGTAAATTCACAAAAAAATCCACAGTACATTTCAAAAGTTACTTGATTTATTAGGTTCGTATTTATTAGGTTCGTTTGTAAAGTTCGGAATATTAACTTAGCCTTAATATTGACGAAGGTTATTATTTTTTCTGCGGATTTAAAAATAATATTGTATGATGCGCAAAAAATCAAATACAAACTTTTAAATATGTAGTATAATGAAAGCAATAGGGTTTTTTTACATATTTTACAAGAATATTAAAATGGAATTAAATGTATAACCAACTTATTTGATAATATCATTTTACTTCTTAAATAATTTATTTATAATCAGTAATCTACACAAAATTATTTCTAATGTAGATAAAATAATTGGAAATGTCGGTAACATATAATATTATTATAATGGGACTTAAACTTTTGTGTTTATTACATTAACCTACATATGACTGACTAAGTAGACTCATGTTAAATATGTACATTTATACTACTATACAATTAATAGAAAATATTTTTAAGCACTTAGCACAGCTTGTCTTTTGATTCTTACAAATTTCGCACACTCACCTTTTAATACATACAAGGCGGGCATAGAAATAAATAAATTTTTCTTAATTCCCATTTATAAGACCTGGCTGCAATCTAGGAACTGGCAACAATTCAGATTCAGGGTGTGCTAAATTTTCGTCGATTTGCGTCACAACGCCACTTGGATTGCCACTATATTTAACAAATAGTACCTGATGCTCTGAAGGTATTGATTTTGGCAAAATAACTGGTTGTGCTTCGGGCTTTTTACTCAAAACATATATAATGGTCTTTTCTTGAATTGGTGTATCTTGGCTGTACAAAATATCATTTAATTGGGCAGTATTTTTCGACTGCTGTGATGGAACTTTTATGAATATGATCTTATAAACTTTCTTCCGCGGCGTCACCGTTTGCAGGGCTGGCTCCTCGATGTCTGGTGGTGGCACGTGGAAATATATATCTTTAGTAATTTTTGGGGGTACAACGTTTTGTATATTTATAGGACCATTAAACTCACTACTAACGCCCTGATGTATTGTGTGGTGTTCCGTGGAAAAATCTAAATTCACGTTTGGAATGTTTACAGCTGGATTATTAATATGTTGCACTGTATCCAGTTCCAAATTACTTTGTTGATTTATCGGCGTATGAAAGTTCAAAGATGGTATATTGTCGGTGAGAATGTTGTGTGGTTTGAAAGTAACTCCAGAATTAATTTGTTTGTTTATCGGCACAGGTATATTCCCACCTTTAAAATTTCCAGCCGGGATATCGATATGCTGATCGATATTAACTGGCAAATTGCTTTGTTGATTAATCGCTGGAGCCAACTTTATAGCCGGAATATTTATTGCGGGAATATTAATATTCTGCAATGAATTGACCGCTAAATTGCTTTGGTAGTTTATGGGTGCATGAAGTTTTGGAGAGTACGTAACACCGTTCAGTAACCTATTAAAGCTTTTGACAACTGGAGCACTTAATGTATTAGTGTTGGATACTCTAACAGTAGGACTAGTAAAATGAGTGTCTGTAGAATACTTGCTTGCGTCAATATCAGAAATAGCTTGCTGATGATTTATCTTGTGTTGTCGCAAATAAAAATAATCTTCATATGGCACAGAATAAGATATAACGTCTTCGTGGGATTGGTGAGCAACGTTTTCATGTATCATGTTCTGTCCTATTCCTTCGTGAAGTTTAGGACCGATCTTCGGCATCTCAAATTCAATATTCGTCCTGGGATAGATATATCCGGCACGAACGCTTCCTGTCAATGCGATGATGGTCACGACCTAAAGCAATACAAGTAAAACTGTTAAGTGAAATATTATCATATTCTTTAAAGCTCAATCACTAACACTTATTTCATTACATGTCCAATAAGCACATGAGATAAAAAGTACTTTACACTACTAACCACTAGTGCCAACATATTGACAACCGGCACGTCCATAGTCACTGTCAAAATTGACGCTTGTATCGTTAGCAAAGCCTATATATAAATTATCTCCCCATTTCTTAGGTCAGATTTTAAGTTTTGCATAAAACACACATTTCGATTTCACACGCACTTTCGTTACAGCACGCACTAAGGTTGTGGCCATAGACTTGCGATTCGATAAATATTTTTTTTAATGTTCAACAAGACATAAAATTACAATCCAACAGTGAAAAAAATTACAGTATTGCTGAATATGTTTCACTTTTAAACCGAACATCTAATTTTACATAGGCACAGTTCCATTATTTATAGATAATATATAAATTATTGATTAGAAACAACAAAAAACTTACTGTTATGTGAATCGAGGATTCTTACTTGTTAAAAGTAAAAGTAAGCAAGAAGAAAAATAAGTATAATAAAGCTGTTATATTTGTTTACATAAGTAGTTCATATGCATTCAGACATACGAGAACATAGAAAAACTTATAATAAGAAATATTCCGCTACTCTTATAACTAAAGCGTCTACTTTAAAGTTTTGATGTCAACTTATCTAAATTTATAATTAAATATGAACTCTTGGAAAATTTATAACATCTTTCTATTCCATAAAGTTATAGCATACGTCGCAATAAATGTTTACTAACATCGTTCTACGGTTTTGCTTATAATTTAAAAGTTTCGATGTAGGTAAACACTCCCTTAATTCTAATAGAAAATTATTAAAAATAATAATAACTACTAACTGTTTCAATTTATAATTCAAATTACTACATATATATTACTTATACGAAATTATTATTAATTTTAAATACTAAAAGATCAACAATTTATTCTAAATTAAACCTATTTTCACCCACACACAACAATGTATCACACTAAAATTCGTTGCCAAGATTTGCAACGTTAAAGAAACGTTGAAACTTCTTGCCAAGAGTTTCGATAACATTTAAAAAATAAACTCAAAGTTCCTATTCTTACATAATTTAAAACGATAGAATGTTTTCGTAGAGACTTGCTTATATTTATGAAATTCAATTAGGTGACAGCGGGTGCTAACAGCTAGTAAACAAATAAAGATCAATCTGAGCCAAACAAGTACCTATGTATTCCGATTCCCAGACAGGATACTGGATAATTTCAAACTGAATATTAATGGATGTATTATTAATTTTACTTATTTATACTTAAATCGCAAAGTTTTTACAAGGGGTGACAAATACTCTGATGGCATTATGTACTATTCGACCCTTTATTAAAGGAAGTATTTGTGGTTTGTTATGAAACTTACTCTGTTTTATTTGATTTGTTACAGTTACGGAAAAAGAAATCCGCCTCTGGTAAGTATCTAAACCTTCAGGGAGAAGACTGAAATCGGTTTAGAATTAAGTCAAAACGAAATTGTGGATAAGATAAGGCAAAACAGTTTTAAGTTTGAAAAAGTCACGTTTCAAACTTATTTGATTTTGCATGTGCATAACTATAAAAATATTATACTTATGTATATTATTTAATTGTAATTACCAAAATATGATAATTTTAAGATTACAAGAATTATAAAATTATCCGGGCAAGTTACGATTGAAATATCGATTAGTTAGCGGTTGAGTTTTTACTACTTTTTAACATAGTTATTGCTATAATAATGTAACTAAACGTTGACAAAACTGTAAGTATTCAATGATTGAAAATTAAGAATCGAAGTAAATTGAAATAGAGACAAGAATATTTCACTGCGTCATGCCTATAACTTGGGAATGTTTCGGTAACATGAGAGCAATAACTGTTCTAATCAACTTTATTTTTTAGGCACAAAGGATTCCTCAAGGACTGTCCCAATGGGCTGCTCACAGAACAGGTACGTAAGTGTAAAGTGCAAAGGATACTATTAGCATGACGACTATATATTATACATATAATATCTATATAGGTACCTATCTCCAATACTCATAGAACATTTATAAGTCGTTCATAATACCTGAAAAAATTATAACAAAATATATAATAAATATGTATTTTACGCGTAAGAAAGACTAATGAACATAATTTTAGATATTTAATATCGGTAAGTTGAATTCACAATACAAGTATATCTCTATCACTTGTAGAAACACAATTAATAGAAGCTTGACAGTAGCCGTAATTACAGTGATTTATTCACATCGTTTCGCACTTATGCTAATTAATTACTTTGTAACAAAACAATAAATAAATTTTATGTGCACTTATAAGTCTATCAATTACAGGGCTTCATTAAGATCTACAAACAGTTCTTCCCTCAAGGCGATCCGAGCAAATTTGCTTCACTAGTGTTTCGAGTATTCGATGAAAACAATGTAAGTAAAAATTACTTGTACAAATTTTATGATACCTACAATTACTTTACCGATGTCAGCGTTAGTTAAGCAGATGACCTCTATTATATAAGTAGATGTATACTTATTTTATAATATGTTACGTTTTTTGCTATATATTGTCTCAAATACTTTTATTCCAATGAATTTTCCGTTTCATATATTTATCGTTATATCAAGAAGATAATTTCGTCATTGTTTACTATTCGGGAATTTCTTTTCTTACACTACGAATTTCACTGATTTATTTTAAATATGAAACCGGTTTTGAAAGCAGTTTAATAGGTTCGTCATCTAACCAGCCTGGCCGTGTATCATTAATTAACCAGTATTAGGTAACAGTTGAGTGTTTAATATTCATGAAGCAATATCGTCAATGTTGTGACTAGGGCTCTGGACGCTTTGTTAAACGATGTATTCAAAGGTAATAGAAAATCTCACGGAATTATGAATCTGTCCATAACATAGAATATTAGAGACAAGGTTTACTGAACAACCATCCAGGGTTAACTTTGAGTAATGTTATGTCAATTCCTAATATCTATAAGGTGACACTAACAGGGTATTTTTGTAAAAATTCTCACGAGCTGTTTTAATTTTAATAATTGATAAAAATATGTTAATACTATTAGACACTGATCTACATAATATGCTTTTAGGACGGATCCATTGAGTTTGAAGAATTTATACGAGCCTTGTCCGTGACATCGCGTGGAAACCTTGATGAAAAGTTGCATTGTAAGTAAAAATAAACATTTACAAGATATAGGCAATTCATTCAGTCTAATGAGTTGTTTACCTAAATAAAATTCAATTACCATTTAATTCTAATCCATTATTTTATTCACTTAATTTTTTTTCTTTTTGTATACACACAAGATTTTGCATATTATTTTGAGATTAGAAGAATTGGCAGACATCTTGAGTTAGACATTCATAATCAACGTTAAAAGTTTTTTTCCAATAATATCGGAATCAAACACTCCAACTATGAACTAGCTAGTAGCGTAGATACGAAAACTAGAAATGAAATGAATATCGACTGATGCCCATTGAATGCGAATTTTCATATACGCTTCGAGTGCAAATCCATAGCTATCGTTTAACCCATTGCACGAAATCCTCCAACTCAATACTCCATCAAAAATCCGTTGGGGCGATTACACCTCTATTGTTTCGTGTAGCCAACAGTCAACCATATAACGACTGTAATATACTTACTTTTGCTTTTCATAAAATATTATTTAATTACAGGGGCTTTTCGTCTATATGACGTGGACAACGACGGGTACATAACCCGTGACGAAATGTACAACATAGTAGACGCGATCTACCAGATGGTGGTACGTAATGTTTAAATGTCCTTTTTTATAGAAATTTACAAAATTTACAGAGGCCCTATTTTAACATTTGTTAAATATAAACTCTAAAATGTCAATGTAGATATCTCTGAAGAAAACATTTAAAGTAATTAAACCGAGTCTTAATTGAAATATCTGTTAAAACACCGAAGCGATAACGTTATAATAAAATTTCTATGCCACGAAATTACATTCTACTTTATTTAAAATTTCAGGGCCAAACACCGCAACCGGAAGATGAGAATACACCACAAAAACGCGTTGACAAAATCTTCGATCAGATGGACAAGAACCACGACGACCGCCTAACCCTCGAGGAGTTCCGCGAGGGCAGCAAGGCGGACCCGCGCATTGTCCAAGCCCTCTCGCTTGGAGGCGATTAATCGACTGTTATTCTCTCGCCGGACTTCTCATTTACTTAAGGAGCTCCAGGAACAACACCGCCACGTGTAAACTACACCGACGCTTTTTATTTTGCGATAACATTAAGATGTAACACGCTTTAGCTTTTATTACCTTAATTAAGTTAATAGTTTGTAGAAATCACGAGGCGGGTGTTTGTACGGTTTTAAAGATAAACATTTGCCAATATGAACCTTAGAAGGTGCGAGGTTATATTTCAATTCCCTGTATGTAGAGGCAAACCATGCCTGTAGGGACATAATCGGTAGCGCGTTACGTATGGCGTCTTTTCTATCCGATCGCTCGACCTTAAGATGGGTCGATGCAAATAAAGACTTTAATATTTTAATTTAATCTTATATAACTATTATATTAATATTTTTCTGTAGGTCGTTAATGTTAAGTCAGCTTCCGTAAGTATCGATCCAGTCCGAGAAGGCTAAAATGTTTGGGAGTGGGCATCACAATGGGCAGTATGCCAGAAGCACGTTTGCTACATGTCTGAAAGTGTACAGCCGCACGATAGCTCCGCATTCCACTTTGCGGGTGCTTTTATTTGCCTCCTCAAACGTGGTCGTTAAACAGAAAAGATTAGGTAAAGCAACCTAATCTTATCGTATGTATCGTAGACTTAAGGTTTGGAAGGAAATTTAAGGATAACAAAGATGTGATAAATGTATTATTGTATCGATTTGAGTTAACTACATATTTTCAAATAAATTCCGTATCTTCTTTAATAGTTAGTACCTTGAAAATAATTTCCAAAGGTTCAACACGTATAATGGGAAAAGAATATTACAAAAACAATAAACACAGCCAGATTAGAATTTTAACTGATTTTCAATTTATTTCAAAAGTTTATGCGGATTAGTATGGATTTTATGTTTGAACAAATTCAATATACATACATTTAAGTACCGTTATAAAAATATTATTTTTAAAAAATCGTGTTGCGTAAATGTGATATGTACCTACTTGTTTTTTTTTATCCCGTCCAAGACCCTCGCTATTCATTTCGTGTTGGCAAATTGTCACAGCTCTTTTCAAGTAAATGTGATGAACTAATTTCTGTCTGTATTGGATCTACTCGTTCTATTTACAATTCCATTTAATAGTTTAGTAGAAATCATTGACGCTGATATGACTAGCATATTTTAAAATTCCAGACAAACAGAATTCAGGCGAGAGAATAACTTTTGACGCACTATTTTGAAAATTGTAGCCGTAGAATCTCATAAAAACTTTTAACTTTAACCTATTTCAAAAACACTGTGTACGCAACTGATACAGAAATTCTCGTAATATAATATATGTAGGTATTATATGAAATACAACAGATTGTGACATACTTCAAATATAATATACGCTATCTACTTAATAATATGTTATTATGGAAAAAATATTTAAACTAAGTTATAAATATAAAGCCCGATGCATACTTGGCCAATGTCACCGGAATTTCACCAATTATATGTTATAAGTATACAGTCGCCATTCACTTCGTGTTTTTGGACTGAGGTTATTTCTAGAATTTCATTTATCAAATATCTATGTATAAACATAAATAATCAAACTTTTCAAAGATATTAGATTCTTATAGGCATTTCCTAATGCAATGATTCGTAGGTATTCAAACAAGTTTTCTAAATGTTGTCAAGTAGAACATCTTATAAACAATATCAATGTCAATATAACTATATCTCTAAACTCGGTACTAAATACTCCTTGTACCTACAACTTGAGTGTCAACTAAATATAATATTTCGACATCGGTTTTGACATCGACGACATTTTTTTTGAAACAACGTTACAGCGTTGGTATCTGTTATTGTTGATAAATTAGGTTTTTAAGTGTTACGCCCCATAATCGTTATATTTGCATTTTGGGAAAATATAAAAACTTTGGCATAAGTACACGTTTTGGGTTTTTACAGCCCCATAGTTACGAATTAAATTGTATTGTCATGTTAATGGTGTGCTACGTGGCATAGCCATAATTCGAGTTATAAAGTTTTTTATCAAAATTTCAAAAAGGCAAAAAATAATATTTTTAACGGATAATTGTAATGTAAATTAAGAAGTATAAATTCATCCTTAAATTATTTTTCATAGTAAATTTAAAATCTGTTTATTAGTGATAAAGTTGTTTTTGAAATATATAATGTTCAAGGTAATTTTAACAACTATCTACGGATGTTATTTGCAAAATCACCGATTACATCTTTAATATGTTTTAATATGACTTAACCTCTCGTCGGCTACGACCAGTACGAGCCAAAACCTACTATTCACTAACACAATATCGAGTACCCAAGGACTGTCATGCAGACAATCAATTGTAGATTTTTGATCCACCACATACATACTTACGTGTTTAATTTTTAACAATCCTGTTAATCCAGACTTAACACTGCGCTTTTACTACAATTGCACTGACTTAGTCCATTCGGTAATGTGTTAACTTCTTATTTTTAATCTATAAATGGTTACTGTAATGTGTGAATTGTTCGAGTAATGTGTTGGCTAAGATGTGGTTTAGCCAAGCAACAAGATGGTTGAGCAACATGCAGAATAAACAATATTTTACACTATTTCACATAAATATATCAATATCTTTAAACATCCTTACAAACGAGTGTCTTTGCGGTTATAATTATATAATATTCATGTATTTCGACACACAATTATAGAGCAATCCATCTTTTAGATCATTTATCATATATAATGTCTAATGGACGCCAAAAATAATGAACACATTTTAAACAATGGAGTTGACGACAAAAAGGAGAACGTCATGAACGTCGATTTACTTATGCCAAGAATTATTTCTTCTCCATCTTATCCATTCTTAGAACGAGATTATTTGAGTACGTATCGTGGCAGATTAAATCATACCTATTACCAACTTTCACTAACACATAAAATAAAATCATTATTCCATTTAGAGAAGGGACAGGTTTCGCTATATCGTAGAGATCTCTAACGCAGTTATTTAAATTACTTTTGCAGTTTTGTTATATAACATGAATAGATAATAACTTTGAATTTTTAAGCAGCCTATATAAAGTTTTGGCTGGATGTTTTGAGATTCAAATTGAGTGGAATAGTGTCTTATATTCGAATCGTAGTCAATTATTGTCGAGAAAAATGTGTAAAAAGTAGGGTGAGTGTTATGGTTAGGATAAAAACTACTAAAAAGAATACCTACTGATATTAATCTGTTAAGTTTGCTAATTGTGGTAGAGTATCACATACACTGGAATTTAACAAATGCGTATGCGTAACAAGTTCATTATAGAGACGGTATATAATAAAAAAGCAGTAAAACAACATTTATTAAAAGTTTACAGAAACAAATAATTTTAAATGCAAGTGAATTTTATTGCCTATTATAAAATTAGAAATATCTTTAAAAAGGCTATATCTATGAAGTTTAGTTTTGACAGTAGTCAATATACTCGTACAATGAGTCATTTAACAAAAACAATCAACTTTTTCTTTGTTAGGTTTTTAAAACGTGTTTACATCTAACTGAATGTTGATAAAAATATATAATCGTTCTCCCTATCACAAACCTTACTTCTTAGCCAAAACACTCCCCACCGAAAACATAAATGGTCAATAGAAATTGTCTACTGACTAAAAGTTGACATGAAAAACTAACTGAGTCTCCTGTAATTTCTGGGGCTCTTACGCCGCTAAAATTGCGACCTTTTAAAAATACACGAGTCCAACTCACACAATCTATTTTTGTCTGTAGAATAAGCTTATACTAAAACAATTTCTTCTAATATTAAGTCATTTCGTAGTTAAGAAGTATTGGATAATCCCGTTTTAATATACTTAATGTTGAATCATGTTAAATCAATAATAACGTTATTCTTAGATGCACCCAACTATTGGGTTGTGCACATTAATCATATTTTCAAATTTCTTTGCGTTTAATCTGCTCTCGTGATGTTTTAATTTGTTGTTTTAATAACTGTCTAACACAAACTTCACTAGGCACTTGTACCAATATTAACTTAACATGGAATCTTGGACACGGTTATTGGTCAGTGTTCAATTGCGATTTTACCTTGTGTTTCTGCTAGTATTATAAAGTATGGTACGTTTTATCATAGTAGTATTGTTTGTATTAAATTATACTTGTTGGCCTATTGGTGTCATGTCACTCCTTTACACCATTGATACTGACGATGGGATATATTAAGAGTTACATGATAGTATAGGCTTTGTATCCTGAAACATAAATTAACCGTGAATTACCAATGCTATCTACCACACAACTTGAGTGTAATATAAGAACCATGTCTCGCAGATTTTGGTATCAATACACTTGCCATAAACTGAAGAAATCGCTGTCATAAAGTGCTTATTATTTTGTTTTTAC
>DWJH01000328.1:0-11472 GCA_018248735.1 Tagiades litigiosa | reverse complement strand
GTGTCCCTCGTCAAACGATAACTTCATCAAGGCAGCAACACTTTGACTTGGATGTTTTGTTGCATCATCCTCGACCACCTCTTTACCTTCTTTCCTAGATTCCACTAAATCTTCTAACGCGTAACAATACTCTCTGACTTGCTCTAACAGTCTCCACACCCTTGCCTCTCTCCGACCTGCTTTATCATCCGTTTGTGTGTGTATAATGTTACGAAGAGCTTTCGCTGCCCGATCCCGTGTTTCTCTCGGAACCTTTGAATGTATTAACTGTACTAGCAATGGTATACATCCAGCTTGTCGCATTGCTATGCAACTTTCCACTGATCTACTCATATCCAATAGAGGTCCACTGAGGTCAGCGTTATTCTCTGGTGACAGGCTGAGTAAAGATATTAAAGAACACACACATTCCATCTTATTTTCTAAATTCGACGAGGGCCTAGGACAATCTGAACCGTTGCTTGAGAAGCTTCGGACACTGGCAGAATCATTACCTGTCCAAACATCTCTTTCTCCTGGCCACGTGCCTCTGTAGAGCTGCGAAGCCCTTTTGTCTCGTTCGCTGGATCTTGCTGCGTTTTCCAAGCCATAATGGAGAGCACTTCTATAGTTGGATCTATGTGGTTTCTCTTCTGGAGTACCAAATGAGGTGGATGGCGTTTTTGCTGCGCGTTTAGATAGAGCTCCACTCTTTCTTTGTGTTTGGTTATCATCTCCATCAACTTCATCGTCCAGGAAGTTAGGATTTGTGATGTCGCTACGCTCGTCAAATTCATCAGGTGATGGAGAATGATCTAAGAAGTGAGGTTTGGGTATTCTGCATTCTATGTTGGATCTGGAGGGCGGAAAGTCATCGTCAAGAAAGTGCGGCCGGAGTGGAAGGGGATCAGGTTCTAGAGTTTCCAGTTCAAGAGTAAGATCCCGGGAACGCGCCTTGTCTGCTGATTTTGAGGGGGTGATTTTTGTGGTTTTGGTCTTGGTGTCGTTTGGGTCAGGTAAGCGGCGCGTGTCCGGCGATAAGGGTGATGAGACATCTAATGATCCACGGTGGGGCTCGCTGGAGGATGATGGAGTGCAATCTTCGCTGGCAGATGGTACGGAGTCTGTTAATGGTGAATTCGAGGAGTCCATGCTGCTCCAAGGATCTACCATCACTTCGTTCTCCAACTGAAACATAAAAAAAAGAAAATAACAGTAAGGTAATAAACACACTGTAAAAGGGAAATAAAGTCAAGGGCGAGGAGACGCGTGTAATGTAAAGCTCAAGACAAAATGCGACCGAAATCAGTAAATCGCCTTATGCGCGTGGTCAAGGCCAGTCGGTCGTAAAGCAGCCACGCTAAACGCGCGTTACTGGTAGTTTGTTGGTCTTATTTATTTATGGATGAATTAAAAATACCGGTTACATTTCAGGCACGGACGAGAGAAACGCGATATCCGTAAGCTCGCGTTTACTTTCCAATTTAACTAATGAATTCACAGCTAATTACAAACGTTTGTTTTTAGGAGGCACCAACAGCATTAAGTAAATTGTCTTTCTTTGAAATTGATTTCATATGTTCAATAGTAGCCGTGTATTGCCCTAAAATATACTTTATAATAAATTTATCAGTGGATGGGACGCTTACATATATATTACAGTGTATGAGACAGTTAAACGAATTAGAAAACAAAGCACGAGGGATCCTTACGACATTTGCATTCATATCGCATTGCCAATTCAGAGAAGCGTATACGTAAGGAAGTGAATCATGATATATAGAAATGTGTATGCCTATTCTAATAATTACAGTAAATATCATAGTTATAGAGAGAGAGTAGAAGAAACTATTATTTAGAAATTGTTAGAAAACCTTCGATACCCTTTTTTCTTGGACCGACACGGAAGATTACATTTTGTGCTAGATTTATTAACTAACCATTGCGGTTACAATAAAAACACAGCTTTGCAAGAAAAATAACTCGAGACGTTCACACAATCATTAAGGCTGACGACTCCATCGGTGAAAGTAGAGTGTGTACAGCAAGACATTTCTTTATGTTCGGATTTACAAATCCATTAGGGGTACATGCGATTTAAGATTTTTATTTTGTTTTAAATACAAATTTACAGCTACATATTTTTCATACTAAAGAACCTACTGTTTTAATGTTGTCCATCAAATTTTTGATAATTTGTATCTCGCTCATTATTGTTCCGTAATTTTAATCACTCCGTTCAGAAGACTTAAAAACCGTATTATTTTTAAAGACAAACCAAATTGTCAACGATAATGAAGTTATCCTACACAGGTACAAGTCGTTGTCGGGAAGACAGTGAGCATTGTTAAATGGTTATATCAAACGCCAGTGGCAATGATATGGTAATGTTCTGTGGTCACAATGGCCGGCGCCGGCGACCGCCGACTGCGGGCCATGGAGATCGATTCGACGCGGTCAACCACAACGGTTTGTCACAATTCGCCGATGTTTATACAAATTCAAACTCCCCAATCTCTTTGTTAAATAATAGAAATATGAACTCGAACATCAGAAATTGTTGCTTTTCTTTGCAGAGTAGATGTTTCAACGATCAAGCAGTAAGTTCAGCCTTTTCAATTTCATGCACGAGCATATAAATCGACTTGCTTGACAGTGTCTGTACTGTACAAATGAAAATACTCCATCTATACACCAGTCTTAACATTAAAACTTACCAAATCGCTATCATTCGACGCCGTCACGTCGTCCAGCGGGTTGCCATTTTCGACGTCCACGCCGGAGTCGTTGGGGTCGCCTCTCCGTCTCATTTCGTTCCTCACATGATGGAAGTTTCTTATCGAGTTGAAACTGATCCGGAGATCGGTCGTGAAGTCGTCGTACAACTTAAACTGATTCGCGTTGAACTCCGTTTCGTTGTCGAGGACGTCGTGACTGTCCGTCAACCTCGAGCGGCCGGGGCATTTGCCGTTGCCATTACTATTCCCATTGCCGAACGTCACCTTGTAATGGTCGCGGGAACTCATGTTTTATCACTGTTTTTATTGTTACAACTATATTTAGATTACACACGAACGGACGCACATCGTCTTTATTAACGAGCTTTCAAAGCCTTATGTAACACAAGTGCGGGATCTGTGGATAGTTTGAACTTGTCACAGTTGCTCCGATAACCGACAGTTCGACAGTTTCACGTATTGGATTACGCCGCTTGCCCCACATCGCAAATGTACCATCGTTTCTAATTTATTACGAAATTAATTTGAATGCTGAATTTGATCCATTATAACGGATTAAGTGCGTTCACTTCGATTGCGTTGGTTTTAAGATAAAACATTTTGTAACACAGCGAGAGGCGTCTAAATATAAAGCATTTTCAGGTGCGGTTATGGGCACAGTCCGCATAGAACTGGAAGATTATTTCATGTTAGCGTAGTGTACGGCGCTATAGCCTAGAATTTTAAGAGCAACAGAAATACTACCGCGCGGCGGTCGTTACTCTAGAGCGGAGATAAACAATCGTACAGCTAATATAATGTAAATTCACGCAGCATATGAAGTAGGTCGGCGATTTTCATAACAGATTTAGAATTCGGAAGGGCTCAAGGTAGCATAAGATATCCGTTCAGTGGAAATTAAAATTACATGCAATGCCTACGCAATGTATGAAGAACCAATACGAAAAAAGTAGTTAATTAAGTGATATCGAAATGTGTGAAATCATCATAACACATTATAGCCCATTATGGGACACGGGTCTCCCTCTCAAACTAGAGGATTAGGCCATAGTCCACCACGCTGGCCAAATGCGGATTGGCGGACTTCACACATTCAAGAACATTATGAACTCCAAGACGTGCAGGTTTCCTCACGATGTTTTCCTTCACCGTTATAGCAAGTGATATTTTGTTGTTATAAAAACTCTTAAAACTCAGAAAATTAAGAGATGGGTGCCACGGGGTTTGAACCCGGACCTATCGAATTACCGATTCACTTACGCATAATATTAGGTACTGTAATATAATTGTGGTGTTAAATATAGGTCTTATTATTATATGTGCACCTACTAATAAGGCAACATTTTCCGGATAATCCGGCAAGACTCTACAAGAGGAATTGCAAATAAGCTATGACAATTAGTGAATTATTGGGACATATGCATGCATGCATATGCTTGGTGACACCAGAAGCGTCGCCTTTGCCCTTTGAAGTTAATTAAGTGTTAGTAATAAATATCGTTAATGGATACATTAAATGTAATTGAACACATTCCTACTTAGCAATAGCTTTCGAAGTATTTTATGTCGCGTGGAGAATTATTGTGATCAACTATGTTTCATAATAATCGTTGATTAATTTTACATGTCGCAAGCGCTAAAATTCCATTTGTTGTTGCCAATACGTTGATATGAAGAAAAAGTTTTTCTATATTTTTGGCACAGTTTAGATCTTTGGGACCATCTATAAAGTACGTACGTAGGGGGGGGGGGGTCGAAGAAGGGTGACGTTGAGTGACAAAGGCCCACCCATTGTGATCAAGTGTGACAAGGACGAGGGAAGGGTCAAAAAATTACAAAATTAGTGTGACATACTTTATGGATGACTAAATAACACAAAGCATTCTCAATGCACGGCGTTCCGTAGTTTTGTATGACAGGCGCCGCTGACATCCATTGCAATCCGATGTGTGTAAGTACCTTAAGTCATCACTCGGCCAAGACTTTCGACATTCTCTACTTAAGTGACATTAGGCTCGGCATTACTTCTGTAGAATTATCTTCTTAAAATCTTTTCGTAAAATATATTCCTTCCTCTTAAAATCAATTCAAAACTTATTAATTGCAGCATTAACTTGGTATTTACGTCATTGTCTGACTTCATCACTCATAATCACTATGTTTTTCCAATGCATGTTTTTATGTGTATTGTTTATACCGAAACATAAAACGCAAAATACACTTGCAAGACAATTGTTCTGATTGAGGTGAGTAACAGTTGTCATGGGCTGCAGAACCTATGTTCCGCAGCACTTTTGTGTGCCGCCAAACTTCAAAAATGTTCCGTAAAAATTTAGATTTAGTAATATTTTTGTCGTTTCGTGTAATCTTCACAACACAACTCTTTCAGACTTCTTATCTCATTGGTTTATCTGAAACTATAATTTGTTTTACCTTTTTTTAATTGGTTTATTTAAAACATTGATATTGATTATCACTACAACATATCGGTGAAACACTCCATTTGCAATATAAATAGTTATCTGAGCTAAACAACATCGCAATTAACAGTTATTCTAAAATACAAAATTACATTATTAATACGTATTTTTCTACTAAACATTACACCGAATTATTTATAAAAAGATAGCATTAATAAAAATAAAAACTTAAATGGCAATTTACATAAAATTATAAATCTGATTTATAATTATTTAATGATAAAAAAATTTTACAATCTATGTTCCTTCTATTTCATAAAAGGCCAAACGGACATGTCCCTGCCCTTTGTTATAATCTAGCAGTTTTTCATCGACTTTATTGTCATCGTATTTAATAAGTTTTTTTCCAAACACAACTTGAGCAACATAATGTCCATTATGACCACGCTCGTTAACACAAAAGGATCTTAAAACATAACATTTACCATTATAATGAATTCGATTTGTGACTTTGACATTCAAAGCTTTATTTCCTTCAGATTCTATGCAGAGAACTAAAATTTTATTATTGCTGGGCTCTGACTTATAATCCTTTAAAAATGTATTTAAGAATGAAGGTTCTACATTTGTGTCACTTGTGTAATTCACATCTAAAAACGGGCTGTGTCTAGATAAAAAATTTTCATTAGCTTTTCTTAAAATAATACAATTTTTGATTAAAAAACTGTTTTTTAACTCATTTCGATCATAAAACTCATCATCAAAAAGCCAAAATTCGGTATTTGCAGATATGCCACACTCTTCTTTTATAGTAGCACTTAAAAGAAACTCATAAAACTCTTTAACATCATTTTCAGAAAACAGGTTCATATTTTTTTGTTTTATAAATGGATGTTGAGATATTTCAATCAAGTTTGATTTGATATCAATTGATGACGTTAAATTAAGACTCATTAAAATTTTTTTAATCTCAGAACTCACTGGTTTATTTTTATCAGATATTTTTGCAAAATAATTTCTAAAAGTCTCTAAACTATTGATACATTGGAATACAGAAGAAGCATAGCAATTTAAACCGCAATTATCGATTCCTTTATTGATGAACAATGGTTCTTTTGCATAGTTAATAACGGTAGAATTATCGGGAGTTTTTTCATAAAGAGTCTTACTTTTATCTTGGCGTTGTTTTCTGGCATATAAAATTAGTGCTGTAAGAATTATGGTAATCAACATAACACATAATGCAACAAATTTATAATTTATTCTCATAAGGGTATATATTTTTTACATTGAATAAATTTTCAAGATATTATTGGTCTATCTTAAATACATAATGAGTAATGATCCAATAAATTTTTAGAAGTTCAATTATCAACAAATTATTAATTTAAATTTTTTAAAGTACAAATTGCTTAAAATTGCATGTATCTTGAATTATTCTTAAACGTTTTATCGTAAATTTAAAAGCGTCATTAATATCTATATAAAGTAAATAGTATACGATTTATAAGACCATTTAAGCCAATGACTTTCGAACTATAATCGTTTTAAATCATGTTTATGTTGCCTGTTCAAAAAATTTAAAAAATATTGTTATTTTTATCACACAGCAGTAAAACTGCTATTCATATTTACTATAATTGTAACGCTAATTTACCAAGTTTGTAATTCTTAATAATTTCTCTTCTTGGTACCACATGTTGTTAAAAAGCAAAAAATAATAAAAAATAATTTATACGCTTGAACTCAATAATTCTTTAAATAAAACACTTGGCCACGTCATGACTCACCAGAGACACGTCAAACTAATTTGCACATTCACAGCCACTGGTGAACTTGTTATAAATAGATATACCGCAGATTGTTTTACATTAAATTAATGGTTAAAAGTCACAAGTGCATTGTTTTTATTTAAATATAAAATATACATGCAAAATAATTTTACGTGTAGTTTATGTGCTATAAAGAGCAAGTTATAACACTGTCATAAACATCTAATGTCAAATCTATCATGGTTTTTTGAAAAAAGATCGATTCAATTATTATGTAATATGACTAGAGACCAAATAAAAAATGGCGGCCATTTTTTGTGCAAGAAGATTTTGATTTTTTTTATCCGCAGGATTTTGTTTCGTAAAAACACAAGTTTATATCTGTATACCATTTTGTACAAAAAATTGTGATTTCTTTGTTTAATTATTTTTTAGAACAAATCTTTTTCGTTGTTAATATTGTTGGTACTCGTAAGACTGTTCAGATTAAACATATTTATTTTAGGGCTTGCCCTTAAATCCTTTCTTAGGTGATGGGATCGATCACCGGCGACATCAGAGGTGATATCAACACACATCAGCGCCCGCCATCTGGTCTGGGCGTATTCGCACTGCAACAAATATAATTATGCTTAACTAAAATACGAAAGACTTAAAGCTTTTAATACATAATAGTTGCACAATTGTATTTTGTCAAGAAAATCTGGTCTTAATTTTTAATGTTTGATATTTTTAAAAACTAAACGTATTTTTACAAAATATAACCCATTTTTATAGTTAAAGTCATGACAGTTGTGAAAGCAGCATTTTTAGCATGACAAATAGTGTGTATGTGATAATTTTTTACGTCAAATATATAAAGTATCCTAATATGGATTTCACACTTTGGGTTAATTCCCAGTGTGTACGTTATTATATTGTAAGGCAATTAAAAAAAATATGATTTAAGACTAAACATGCTTTATATTGTAATTTTGTTTCTTGCTTCCCTTGGATACCAGGGGTAGGATGTGAGTATATTTATCTCTTTGAATGAAACCGACAAGTGTGATAGATTTGACATATTTCTAGGTATGTTCCTGAACATGCATGCTAACACTCATATGTAGGTTAACGTAAAGGTCTAAACTTAAAAGAAGCTACGCCTATCATATACAGGACTTCTTTATACTTTTGTCTGTAATAAAGAAATATACAGATAAAAAATTGTTAAAGCGTAAATTGTGAATAAGCGTATTAATGTTTTTTAATGTTGAATTTATCAACTATAGTTTTTTTACCGACTTTCTACAAAGGAGTGGCTTACTACTAACCAAATGTTTTGTAGATGTTATATATTACCATAATATTCATCAAAATTAAAAAAAAATCTACAATACGATCACCAATTATCTTAAGCATGACTTAAAGACACATAATAAATAGCAAATTGCTTATTGCATTTTTCTAAAAAAAATAAGAAATAAATTTAATTGTTTTTTAGAAATCAGCATCAGTTCTAAATGAATCGTTACCATTCTCAATACCGACAAATGCCTTTTGATATTGAGATTCTTTTTTGTCAAAGAAATTTGTTTTACCAACAAGTGAAATATTTTCCATGAAATCGAAGGGATTAGGTGTGTTGTAAATCTTATCCTCCCCAAGATTTATTAATAATCTGTCGGCTACAAATTCAATGTAATTACACATAAGTTTACAATTCATTCCAATAAGATTTACAGGTAAACTTTCGCTTAAAAATTCTTGCTCAATTTTTACTGCCTCAGCAACAATATCCTTGATCTTATCGCATTTCTTGACAAGATAGCTATTTAATAAACAAGCAAATTCGCAGTGCAGACCTTCATCTCGGCTAATGAGTTCATTTGAAAACGACAAACCAGGCATGAGACCTCTTTTCTTTAACCAGAAGATCGAAGCAAATGCTCCACTAAAGAAAATTCCTTCGACACAAGCAAATGCGACAACTCTAGTAGCAAAAGTAGATTTTTTATCTTTTATCCATTTCAAAGCCCAATCAGCCTTCTTTTTAATAGATGGAATTGTGTTTATAGCATTGAAAAGATGATTTTTTTCGTCGGGATCACTGATGTACGTATCTATAAGTAAAGAATACATTTCAGAATGAATGTTTTCGATAACTACTTGAAATCCATAAAAACATTTTGCCTCGTAAATGGTGACTTCGTCGGAAAACCTTTCAACAAGATTCATATTTACAATACCATCGGAAGCAGCGAAAAATGCAAGAATATGCGATATAAAATATCTTTCATTTGGCGTTAAAGAATTCCAATCATACAAATCTGCTGAAAGATCAACTTCTTCAGCGGTCCAAAAAGAACATTCGGCTTGTTTATACATCTGCCACATATCGTGATATTTAATTGGGAAAAGTACTAATCTTATTTCTTTAGGATCTAAAAGTGGTTCTATAATTTCATTTTCATCGTTTTCTTTTTTGGTCATGTGGGGTATAATTTTCATTTCTTATATAAAAAATGGAGGGAAAATATAAAAAATTGAAATGTTTATTTAATGATTTAAACAATAAAACTATCTGAAAACAATTTTTTTATATTGCATAATATAGCTGTCACTTAAATCACGAGTTATTAGACCCAAAAGATATTTTTTTGGATAATGACTAACATTTTTAAGATATTATTTGCTTTAAATTTTTGTTTCAAATGATTATCTGAATTATTAAATTATTTTCATAAGAGTTTATAGAATTACATATTCGGTTGTCAGGCTTTTCGTTTGTTCTGATCAAATAATTTTTAAAATCAGTTAAACGTTTGTTGAAAAAATAAAATCACCACTGAAACAACGTTATATGATTTATGTGCTACGTCATAAAATTTAAAACATATTTAAAACTTTTTTTTATGAGTTTATATTAAATAGTTAGTAAAATTTTGAATTTTAATTATGAATTAATATGTTTTTTGTTTATAAGAAATTCTCATAATAAGTCAAAATTTGATCGTTTTTTGAAATGTAAAAAGTAAATTTTGTATTTAGTATATGTCTTTTGCTCATCTCTAGAATTGTTTACATTAAAATATTATTCGAAGATAATTTTTCAAAACATTTAATTTTTGGTTGTTCTAAATAATTTTTGTTTTCGCGCATTAACAAATGTCATTTGTTGAATTGGCGCCAAAAAAAATTTTAATTTATAAGTTTTTATACAAAATTTCTTTATGGGATTAAATGATTTCAAATTGATAAAAAAATTTATAGACTAATTACGCCAAATTTTTGTCTATTAAAATAACCATTTTTTCGTTTTATACATTGTTTAGTAGCGTTAATAAAATGGCTACTACCTTGGTGTGTATAAAAAATATCTTAAATGTTTTTATTTAATTTGCTACAGATCATTTAAATTAAGTTTGAAAAAAAATATTTTTTTAATCTTTATGCGCGATTATTTTTTATGAGGTATTGTTAAATTTATATTTGTCTTTAACGACATTGTTAAAAAAATTATTATGTTAAAAAAGCCAAATTGTTCACATTTTTTTGCACTTAATTTAGTAAAATAATATTTTCAATTGATTTAGAGCTTAACTCTGAAAATTTTTGTTATTGAAGCATGATTATCCATTTCATTTAAAAATTCTAAATTCTTTCAAATTTTTTGATTCAAAATTTAATTTACAATAGAAGGAAAGACTGTTTAAAAATACAGTCTATTACTTTTGCTTTATGAAATTAATACTTACATTTGTTTAATAACAAAAATTTTCGATTTCAAATTATTTTCTAAAAAAGTTTTTTTTGCAATTACAAAGCTGTTTGTGCATTTAAAACATAAATTATTTTATAGTGTTGAAAGAAACTTAAAAGCACTTGTTGATTCTAAAAAAAATAAAGTCCCATTTTTTGTTTGCAGAGATGTTTAATTTTACATATCGAGCATGAAAAACATTCTACAATTCACCAAAATATTAAATTGCGTAAATATCATTTATGTAACGCTTTTATGGTGATCTTGATTTTTGATAACCGGTAAAATATGTTTCAATAAAGCTATAAAACAAAATTATTTTTTTTTCTTTCAATGATATTGATCATATTAATTTGCTTAGGATTAAACAGAAGTTTCTTAATAAGAAGTATACTTGATAACGAATATATGACTCTAAAAAGTGGGGACAGAAAATATTTTAGTTTCACACCTCATATTAAAGATGCAACTGAATTTATTCTTGTTCCGAACAAAAATGGAAAAGTGTTCATAAAAGATGCATGGGTAAGAAATAAATCCCTTGATGTTGCAAAAAAAGATAAATTAATTTCGTATAAATTTCATGGGGCGCGAAATCAACAATTTAATCTTAGTTTAGTCGGGGATGGCTTATACAATATTATGAATGGTGATAAATGTATTACACGCGAAATGAAAGATAACTTAAATCACCTAAAACAATGTACTTCCTCATCTTCTCAGATATACGAAATTATTGGCCCATTAATAATACATCCACATACAGAGAGTGACAAGCTAAATCCTGAAAATCAACGATTTACACATGAACCTAAACCTCA
>DWJH01000327.1:0-11483 GCA_018248735.1 Tagiades litigiosa | reverse complement strand
ATGAATTACTAAATTGCCTGCAAAAATATGAGCTACATCATAATCTTCTAAGAAAATGACTTTGTTAGTGTGTTCAACGAGAGCAGATGCATCAGAAGACAGAAAAATTTCTAATTTATCAGATTCAGAACTATGTAACATACATTTATCTACACCTTTTATTAAATCTTCAATTACATCTCCTGTTTGCATATTTGGAGAACAATTTAATTTAGGAGAAGAATGAGTTGATACTAAAGGAGATGGCGGTGCATCATCTCTTTTAGTTCCATAATTTACATTAAAAAAATCTAGAGACAGTCTTCCTTCTCCTTTAAGACCAATAAGCAAAGGTGAACTAACACGTACAGTATCCATTTCATTTGGATAAAGTGGAGAAACAAAAACAAAAGCAAAGGCACCATCACAATGTTTTACGACTTTTTTAACAATATCAATGAATTTTGGTTTATTTCCTTTTTTACATTCTTCTTTATAAAAATAAAGAGCAAGAGTAGCAGCTATTTCAGTATCTGTATCCGATTGAAATTCATATTTTCTATTTTCTAAAAACTTTTTAATCGTTTTATAATTCGTTATAATCCCGTTATGAACCACTAAAAAACAACCACTTTCATCACTTCTCAATGGATGACAATTTTTAACACTAGGCTGTCCATGTGTAGCCCAACGAGTATGAGCTATCCCCACATGATTTGTAAGTAAAGTATCCATGTTTACAATATCTTGATTATTTCTCATTACATCCAATTTATCAACTTTACCAACTTCTTTAAAAAGAACATAATTTTTATTATCATCGCCTTGGATACAAAATCCAGCAGAATCATATCCACGATACTCAATACGTTTCAAACCTGTAATAAGTATATCTGAAATATCTTTTTTAGTTTTTTCTGTTAAGTAACTAGCGTATCCAAAAATACCACACATAATTTTTATGTAAAAAGCGCTTTTAAATGTTTAATTTAAGAATAAACCAATCATAAGAATGAATCAACTGATACAACTTTGTTTGTTTCGAAATTCAAGATTAATCAATTAAAAAATGTTTTTAATCAATTGGTTTAAAAATTGACTAATTATATAAATAGATGTCAAACATTGATAGGCTTTTTTATAAATATTAAAATTACGAGTATTTTTTTTACAAGTTAACTCAGGAACCCCTTATATTAGCCCCTTTTTCTAATAATGATTATCGAGTTACACCAAAGAGATTTCTTTTTATCAATTTTCAAAGCTTTTACAGATAAAAAACAAGTAGATATTACAATTTCAAATGATAATTTATTAATCGAATTCATAGAAATTGATAGAATTTATTTCAATTTAGATAAATCGAATTTTTCCAGTAATTTTGATTCTAAAATTTCATTGGATCCTTCTCATCTATACAAAGCGCTAAGTTTACTTAACACGAATCTAATTGAAATTGAAACAGATCACGTTCTTTTAAAAAATTTTAATAATTCATTTGAAAGTTTTATAAAAATTCCTTTACTTTCTGCTAAAGACCATTGTTATGAAGAAATAACAGAAATCCATACTCGTTTTATGATTCATCCTAAAAATATTGAGTCTATTTGTTTTCTTAAAGGACTTGTAAGGTACGAAATAGAAAATGATACGCTGTTTATCAGAAAAATGGCTAGAGAGGTTTTTAATGAAATAGAAATACGAGATGTAGATTTTATAGATGCAGGAGAATTATCATTTTCTTGTAATAATAATTGGGTTTCTATGATCGAATCTATAAGTAAAGAAATAAAAGGAGTCATCTTCAATTTTAGTGATTGTTTTTTGAGTGTTCAATTTCTTTTTGAAAATAATGAAAATGTATTTTTAGAGATACAGATACCTAAGTCTCTAATTGAATGAAGTTAATGTGTAAAGAATATTTTGTAGAGATACAGATACCTTAAACTTTTTAAGCCTTTTGAGTCTGTTAAGTCTTTTAAGCTTTTAGAGATTGAAATTAGAACACAATATTTTTAATATTTTAGAAATTTTTTTAAAAACCCTTAAAATGTGCGCTGACAATTCTTCAATGAACTATCACTGGAATGAATCGGATATTTCGGATTGGTTTAAATCTAGAATAGAGGAAGAATTAATTAAAAGAAAATATAAAATAGTAAGTACAGATATTTATGTTAAAATTTGTGCAAGGATGAACTCAATAGGTTTAGTTTACACTGTGAACATAGATGCTCTTAAAAATGATAAAAATTGTATTTTAGAAAATTTTAATACTACCTCTGTTTATAATGAAGGACTTAAAGGCTTCTCTTGGTTTATGGACTTCTTTAAAGAGAAAGAAGCTGAAGCTATTTTAAAATTTTCTAAAAATGTTCTAGAACTTGGATTTGATCCAAAAAGAGAATTTACTGGTTTAAAAAATATTACAGCCAAAGAAAAGACATTAGGAGAAATAAATTTTAATTTAACAATAAATTGTAGTAAAAATGAAATTAAGGATTTTCTTACGAATGGAGATCTAATTAGAAATTGGAATTGTAATGTTTTAGTTGAAGATAAACTGATTAAATTTGAGAATGTTGAGATTTTGTACACCTGCGTTGAAGAAAATGAAATTGAAGCAAAATTTAAATTAATTGATTGGGAAAATTACTCGGAAGTTCTAATTAAATTAGAAAATATAAGGAATAATACTAAAATTGCAATAGAACACTCTAAAATACCTTTAAACCAAGTAAATGTAATCAAACCACTTTGGAGGGAAAGAATATTTGGGCCGATTTGTATGGCATTTGGGTTTAGTATTGTGAATCAATAAAAAATGTTATTAAAAATTAAAAATAAATGTAATGTTTTAAAATAAAAAATGTCATTTAATTATGACATAAAAATAAATAATCTAAGAAAAACATTTTTATCAACACAAAAGATGCATTTACACAACCAACTTTCAACGTATAACAAAATAAAAAACACCCTGTGCGGGGCTCGAACCCGCGACCCTTAGGTTAAAAGCCTAATGCTCTACCGCTGAGCTAACAGGGCTTGGAAATAAGAAATGGAGAAAATAAACGTATTACGTTATTGCTTTATTACAAAGTAATACTTTTAGAGTCTTTTACCATAAAGAAAAACTCTACAAAAGCTATTACAAACCTTAAAACTTATGGTTCACTTTTAGATCTTTATAATTACAAAATTAATTCAAAAATCATTTTTTATTTACTATCCAAATCTAATATATTTAAAGCCCAAGGCTATTATTTGTATAATTCCAATTACAAAATTAGCTGATATCATAATTATCATGGCTAATTCAAGTCTTTCAGAATTATTAGTAGTAATATTTTCAGAAAGGATTTGGAGAATACCATCAATAACATCACATCTTTTATTAAGCAAATCTACTCTGCTCTTAATATCAAGATACTTCCTACAAGTTTCATAAACTGAAGAAAAGGCAGGAAAATCCCATACAAACTCAGGCTCATCCAAAATATTGGACACTAAATTCAAACTTATTCTTAGCTTATGAAGTTTTCCTATAACTTTTAAGATTTCTTTCCTTGTTTTAGAAACTTTACCTTCTTTTTCAACTTCATCTGGGAGTTCTTTAACTAAATCAATCGTGTTATCCACTAAATTTTCATAAAAATCAAGTTTAACACTTTGAGCTATTGCTATTGAAATCACGAGCTTATTAGAGTAATTTTCAGAATTCAAAAAGATCACATCATTAATAATAAAGGGATCTTCTGTTATGCCATAACGAAATGACTCAATTTCAACATTAGAAGGTTCATATTTATTTATTTCATAGTTAAGTAACATTTTCAAAATTTTCGTTTCTTGTGACTTTTCCATTCCCCAACAAACCAGTACACCGTAATCATAAAAAAAACAATCATGAGGTGTATTATCCTCATCTTTAAATACAAAAGACACGTAAAGACATTCACCAAAATATAAAGATACTTTTTTAGCATTATCATTTTTCTTAAGAAATTTAGATAATTGTTTTAAATCAAAACTTTCTGCAGTACAATAAGCAGTAACTCTCTTTAAATCGATTTCTGGCATAATCTTCTCGTTAGGAATAGGATCAGCCTCAATCTTCAAGGCATATGCATCTTTAAGAGCTCTAAGTTCAATACGGGTCCTTTTCCTATTGACATATTGTGACTGGTTGTCCATGTCCGTTAAATAAATTCGTTGCTTACTTTGATCATCTTCTCCCATAAGGGGTCCGAAGAGAATTTGAAAATAACAATCTTTTAACCAATAAAAAATTAAATGTAAATTTAAATTAAAAACGGTATTAAATTTTAAATTATTAATCTTAAAGCTTAGATAATCAAATTTAAAAAATTGTTATACCACACTGTGTGTTTATCTTGAGTAATTTCCTCTTTCCCCTTATTTTTAAATGATAGACATTAATAGAACCACAACAGATTTACATTATAGATACAAAATGCCTAGAATAATTGTGCAACACATAGGAAAATCAACAGGAACTAAAACTATTTTAGTGAATTTAGATGAAGTCTGCCTTTCTCTAAAACGAGATCCACTTCATATTTTAAAATTTATAAGTTACGAATTAGCAACACAAACTAAAAAAGAAGATAAAAAATACGTTGTAAATGGAAAACACGATAATAAACGAATTCAAGAAGTAATTTTTGATTATATTGATTTCTTTGTGCTGTGTGGTGCGTGTGAAAATCCAGAAACGTTTTATGTTGAAGAAAACACTTTATCTAAAGAATGTCTTGCTTGTGGAGCTAAAACAAAAGTAGGAAATCACAAATTAAATGCTACAATTTTGAAAGACATCGATAAACAACAAGGAAACGAAATGTATACTCAATTTAATAATGAAGAAATTGATTTAAAAGAAGTTTTTAAAAAGGAGAACGTTACGAGTAATGAAATTTATGAAGCCATGAAATCTTCTGGTGTAACAGAAGAAAAGATGATACCGACTATTTTATCGTACGGTAATGAGTTCGTACATTTAAGCAGTGAAATTATAAAAAATTTAGATAAAAAAATTGTTTTTAATTCGATTGATGACTTTTTTGAATCTTCAAAAAACTTTTCTTTACTTCCTCTCATTTTTGATCTTTTAAAAGAGAACGGAATTAAAAAAAATGAACTTTTTAAATTTTTTAGTAAACCACAAAACAATAAAAAGCGGTCTTTAGATTTTAAAAATGAAATAAATAAATATTTTTCTAATTAAAAAAAATTTTTTTAACCGTTAAAAATGGTAAGAAGCAGAGCTTTAGCCAAGCAAAGACTTGATAAATATTATAATCTTGCTAAAGAAAAGGGATATAGAGCAAGATCTGCATTCAAATTATTACAACTCGACAAAAAATACGGTTTTTTAAAGAATTCAAAAATACTTCTCGATTTATGTGCTGCTCCCGGTGGTTGGTTACAAGTTGCAGCTCAAGAAATGCCACGTCCTAGAAAGATAATAGGAATTGATTTAGATCCTATCAAATACATAGGAGATGTAGAAACATTTGTTTGTGATATTACGACTGAAGAATGTCGTAAAAGATTATATTGTATGCTTGAAGATAGAATGGCTGATGTAGTACTTCATGATGGTGCTCCTAATGTAGGTACATCTTGGGAAAACGATGCTTTTAATCAAAATTTACTGGTTTTTCATTCTTTAAATTTGACAACACTTTTTTTAAGACCAGGAGGTGTTTTTGTTACTAAAGTTTTTAGATCTAAAGATTATGATGCACTTGTAAAAGTTTTTTCTAAATTGTTTAAGATAGTTGAAGCTACTAAACCACTTAGTTCGAGATCGCAAAGTGCTGAAATATTTGTAGTATGTCTTGATTTTGTAGGTGTTGGCAATTATGATGAAGAGATTTTGAGTTATAATAATATTTTTGGAGATGAAGAAGTAGATGATGAAGAGGATAATACAAAATATAGAAAAGTTAATTTTACTGATTTTATTAAATCAGATAAAGATATTTTGGATTTTACAACTGAAATTGTAATGGATTTAGATGAAGAAGATAGAAAGAAAATATTAACAGATGAGTTTTTATATTTGTTTAAAGATTTGAAAGTTATTAATGAAAAGGAAAAGAAAAAAATTAGAAAAAAGAAAGAAAATATAATTAAAAAGATACAAAGAGGAGATTTGAATATTGAAAAACTTAATTTCTTAAAAGATAAAATTGTAGAAATTGAAATGGATGAAGATGAAGAATTTGAAATGATTAAATTAGATCTTGATCAGAAATTAAATAAAATTGATAACGAGATTGAAGAAAATAAAAAACAAAATCGTATAATTAAGAAAAGCACTGACCTAAAAACCATCGATGGATTTTTCGAAGATGAAATTTTTAAAAATTTAGATTCTAACTCAGATGATTTCGTCGAATTAGCCAATAAAAACGAAGAAGATGAAATTGAAGTATCATCTTGTTCTGATTCTTTAGATCTTAACGAAGAAGAACTTATGTGTATTGCTAGATACAAAGAAAACCCAGAAAAATTCATAGAAAGCACAATAGATCGTCATTGGACTGATCCGGATGAAAAGTTGCCTAATTATTTAAGAGAAGACCAGTACAATAACGGAAGATCAGCTAAGACAGAAACTGAAAAATTTTCTAAAAAAGAAAAAGAAGCTTTAATGAGAAGAAAAAACCGAGCTGAGAGAAGAGCAGAAAAATTTATGGCAGATCAAATTGTAGAAGAGTCTGATGAAGAACGTCTTTTAGCTAAAGAAGTTTTTAAAAAAGAATTTAAAAAAACAAAAAACAAAGCAAGGATAGTTTTTCCTAAACACGGGAGATTTGGGATTCCTAAAGGTAAAGGAAAATTAATTTGTTTTGATCGACGATTAAAAGCGGACAAAAGGAATAAAAAGTAAATGGTTATTAAATTGGAAAACGTTTTAAATTGTATTTATGTGAAGTAAAAAAAATACATCTTAATACAATTAAAGTTATTAAACAATGTATGTGTCATTGTCATGAAATAGTCTTACATTAATTATCCTTTTTAATATTTTAAAATAAATAACGCTTAGTCTATAAACGATAACAAACATGCTTAAATATTTTTTTTTGAACTAAGTAAATTTTTAAAAATAGTAAATGTTTATACCTAAAAACATCAGTTTATTATCAAAATTATTATTATGGGCTTTATTGAAAACTTAGACACGTATACATGTCAAGTCCTGTCCACAACATGTAAAACTATTTTATAAGATTCTTTACAGAAGCAAACATGTTAGAACTAGACTTTGTATAACAAACGTCTCAATTTGTTTAATTGCCATATAAATAAAAAATCAACAAATAAACAAATGTTTAACTCTTAACCTCCTGAAATAAATTAAATTTTATTTTTAAAATTGATCTGGTTTTAATAATACAATTTAACTGAATTAAAAAATGCAAATTTTAACAAATCACAAACAAAAAACATCTATTTAATAATGACACATCAACTTTTTTGTGATTTAAATTTATGAAGGCATTTATCATTATTGCTTGCAAGCCCTTAAATGCATTTTCTATTGTATTTAATGATATATTCTTTATTAAAAGTCATTTACACTACCCAATCATTTTTATCCGAGAACAATCTGGTGGTTAATGAACAATCAAATGATGACCAGCACCTTTCATATTCAAAAGATGATGAAAAAGAAAAGAAAACACCTGGTAAACAAAGTGATTTTTATATAAAATTAGAATTAAGAAGGCAAGAAATGATTAAAATTCAAGAAGAAAAAAAACGGGAGGCAGAAAAGAAGATTGTTGAAAAATTAGCTCGGGCTAATAAAGATTTAATCGAAATAGAAAATAATTTTAATGTTATAAGAGAAAAGTTAAAAAATAAAAGAAAATATGAAATAAAAACTAACAAAGATGGAGATAGGACTTTTACAACTAAAGATAATGTTTATAAAGTATATCCTTATCGGAATCCTATTAATTATACTAATTAAATAAAAAATTTAACATAAAAGATTGTTTATGTTATAAAAAAATATTAAAAACATCCAAGTTTAATTTTTTTTTAATTTGCCATTACTAAAATCATCGCACAAATCAATCCTAAAAGTCCTACAACTTCTCCGAAAATCAAGAGCATGTAAAAAGATACAGCGAATTTCTTTTGTTGTGATTTTGTTACTACAGCATTTCTCGAAATACAACCAATAGCATAAGAAGAAAAACATCCACTTAAACCATCAATTCCTCCTGCCACTACAAATCTTATTCCTGTTTCTATTGTTTTGGCTTCTCTTAGTGCTATCGTAAAGAAACAAATTAAAGAGTAAATAGGAGGAGCTGAGATAAAAGCCAAAGGGAAAAGTGTATTAGTATTGTTTATCGTGTATTCAGCTCCTTTACAAATCCCTTTTGTTCCTTCTATTAGACCATATCCCATTCCTACTAAAGCTGGTAGTATAGAAAGTAAACATCCTGTTCCTCTTAATATGCTAATTAAAACTTCTTCTGTTAAAAAAGATGTAATTTCTTTTGTTGTTGGTTCTGAAGGCATACCCCCTTTTTAAAAATTTTTATTTAAAAAAATATTTTTTTGTTTCATTGGTGTTTTTTGATTAAAAAAATCAACCCCATGGAAAAACCCACAAGAACATTAATTGTAATAGGAGATAATAAATTAATAGAAGATTTTAAAAGTAAAAGTGATGTTAGTGAAATTTATAATCATCCTAAAGTTAAAAATGCTTTTATAATTATTTTTTATGATATAAGAAAATCTGAATCTTATTATAAAGATCTTAAACAAAATACAACAGTATTTTATACTATAAGTAAATATGAAGTACCACAAGAACCCGATAAGTGTGATGAATCTAAAAATCAAGGTACTATTTATATTACTTTAAGAAATAATAATAAAACAGATGTTAATGATAATGAATTTATGAATTATTTAAATGGTTTTGGAGAAATTAAAGAAGTTAAATTAACAAGTGGTCTTATTAAATGTATAGAATATTATGATACTCGTAGTTCTAAACGTGTAAGAGAAGCTTTAAATAATAAAACTTATAATGGAAATTCTGTAACAGTTCGTAATGTTTGGGATTTGAATAGTAAAACCAGAACTGAAATTTTTAATAAAATTGAAAATGAACTTCATAAATATGAACTTCCTGAAGTAAAAGATAAAAGAAAAAAAATTGTAATTAAAAAAAATATAAAAATCCCATTTTCTGATTTATTTGATGAATTTGTAATTGAAAATTTAGATTTAATATCAAAAAAATTGATAAATTAAAGTTGTTTAAAGTTAAATAAATTTTATCAATAAAAGTTTTTATAAACAAAAGGCGAGTTGTTAACCTCATGGTCTTGAACTAAAGGAACCTATATTTTTTTTTGTGGGGTGTACAATGAACGCGGGCACATGATGATTTTTTCATCATGTAGACGTTAAAAGAACAGGAGACGTCTCTAATATTCACCGGGTTTAAAATTATTTTAATTATGTACTTTCATTTGATATTTTCAAGTTGGTAAAAGGCAGAAATAAAGCCTTACGAAGGTTAAATTTACGCCTTGTAAAATTAAAAAATTAACCGTGTATTTTTTTTAATACCGTAACATAGGCAAAAGCCGAACATAAAATAGTTGTGCCCTTTCACAAAAATCAATCCTTAGCCCTTTAAAATTTAAAAATTAGCTGTGTATTTTTTTTAATACCGTAATTAAAGTCGAAAAAATAGTTAACCACCTCACAAGGATCAGCCTAAGTCTTTTAAAATTAAAAAATTAAATATTTTTATTTCTTAACCACTTTTAACGCTTTCTTAAGTCTAAGATCTTTACTTCCACAAGTCTTTCCTCTGCAATTTGTTGCTTTAAGAGCTTGTTTCTTATTACATCTCCTACAAATCTTCTTTTTATTTCTTTTTTCAGCTATTTCTCTGTCATTTTCTGCCAATTGATTTCCTCCTCCTAAACAAGTCACAAAAGCCTGGACCATACTTAAATTTTGTATGTTGTGCATTCCTATCAAATCATTGTCATTAAGAGATCTAGTGTTGTATACTAATCTAAGAGAATTATATTCTACACCATTTCTTCTGCTTATTTCTTCTTTTAAACTTTCTAAAGATTGTTCTAGAGTGACTTCATAAAAAGAAGTTTTATCAAATAATTTTACGTTTAAAAACATTGGGGGTATCAAAAAATTTTTTCTTTGGATGATGTGGGTTGAAGAAGGGAGGGGTAGGAAGTAAAGGCTATGGTAAGCAAATGGGAGACGAAAGTAAAGATCCTTAAGACAACCCCCTTTTATAAATGGTCAAATTTAAAATTAAGAATGTTTATCTAACTTATAATTGGAAATGGAATGTAGATGAAGAAATTTGTGGTATTTGTCAACAAGGATTTGATCAAATGTGTCCTAAGTGTGTACACCCTATTGAATGTAAACCCTGTGTAGGTGAATGTAAACATACCTTTCATGTTCATTGTTTAGATCAATGGCTTTTAAAAAGGAATATTTGTCCTATGTGTCGTGTAAATTGGGTTATTTTTAAGAAATTTGAGTAAAAAACATTTAAAAGGGAATTCGATTATCGTAATAAGACAAATTCTTTTATTCTTTTCTTACAATTAAAATTTTTTAAATTTTTTTTACCCTCAAAATGTCGATAAAATTCAGTTGTGAAATCCACGATCCTACAAAAGTAATTAAATCTCAAATGGATAATGCTAGAGTTGCTTTTAAAAAGACAAGAGAAGCTGCTAATACTTTAAGGACTAGATCTCTTTTGGGTGCTATAGATTATCTTAATAATGTTATTAATAAGAAAGAATGTGTTCCTATGAGAAGATTTGCTAAAGGTTGTGGTCATACTAAACAAGCAAGGAAGTTCGGACAGAGAAAGGGAAGGTGGCCTAGGAAATCTGCTATGTTCCTTATTAATGTATTAGAAGATATTAAAGAAAAGGCTAATGAGAAAGGCATTGATTTAAATGATCTTGAATTATTTCATGTTCAAATTACAAAAGCTCCTGTGATTTACGGAAGAGTTTTTAGAGCTCATGGAAGAGTTAATCCTTTTAATAAACATCCTTGTCACATTTTGATTGGAGCTAAAATTAAAGATAAGGAAGTTAATGATGAAAATGATGTCATGGTTCAAGCCATGGAAGAATAAATTTATTAATTTTAAGTTTTGTAAGATAGTGATTATTGTTATTTTATTTCTAAATTTTTATAATTTTTAACCCTCAAAATGTTTGAAAACAAACTAAAAAATACAAGAAAAAACTTTTTTGGGTCTCAAGACTTTAAAAATGTTTTAGAATTTGAACAAGATGAAATTTTAAATTCTTTTAATGAAATTAAAGTAGATCATAATCTTTTAATTCCTAAAGAAGATGAGAATAGACTTCCTTTTAAATCTCGTGATGACCTTTTAAAATTTATTGAAGGTAACACAAAGAAAG
>DWJH01000326.1:0-11490 GCA_018248735.1 Tagiades litigiosa | reverse complement strand
ATTGCAAATATAATAATAAAATTTTATTACCCCGTTTCTCAAAGGGTTTGTTTCAAAATTCCAAAAGGGTAGTCGGTGAAACCTCGGTCCGTGCCCGTCATAAGTCAAAACGGATCGATTGTTTCATTGCATATCGCCATAAATCACCCTTAGAGAAACATTCAGTGAATGGAAGCCGTGGCCTCAATACAAGATCATTACACAAATATAGATTTTTGCCATTCGTGCACGTTCTGTTTCATTGTGGGTGGTTGAAAAAAGTTTTTGCAGAAATATCTCTTGACATATTATTCCGCGAAAAGAAAGCTATTTGTAATAACGCTCGGTCCTATGTTCGTCACCTGCTGCAAAATGTTGCTATTATAATATTTTGTTTTAATGACGAATGTATTTCTAAACATTCAGACATAATTTATTAGTAACCGCAATGTCCCAGTGACAGTTGATGAATAATTGAGTTAAGTAACAAGTATTTGAAATAGGTGGTAATATTAGAATGCACATCATGATTGCCGTGTGATAGAAGAGTGATGGCGGGGTTGGAAGCCGGGGTCAGCGGCGCCGTACGTCATCGTTAACGACGACAAATGACGTGACGTGACGCCGTGCAGTATGCTGAGACGCGTCACCGTAGCACCTTACACTACAGAACTTAGCATGGTAAAGATATTTGTTGATGCTAGATAAATCTGTGGTCAACGCGACCACTAATGACGTGACGTGACAACCATATCAAATAGAAGTATTGGAATTTCGTAAATGAAAAATACACAAAAACTTTTATTTAAAAATCATTTCATTTTAGTAACACAGACTACCACTGTTTTAAAATGTAATTTGTATGTCATTGACAAAGGAAACGAATAGTTTGATAGATAGCATCGACGACTGATTCCTTCCTTCTGGTTCGTAAAAACTGTCCCAATCTTTCAATGGCCTGTCAGCAGATGCGGTTTAAAAAGTAAAGTTTTTCTATTTGAAATATTATTATGAAAAGCATCTAGTTATATAATAACAAAGAAAGAAGAACTTTTAATTTGGTTTTTGATTTTTATTTTATATAAAAAAATCTTTAAAAAAGCATACATTATTTACTTACACACTTTTTAGGTTTGTAAGTCAATTTTTAAAGTCGTTCTGAATATTTGGTATACACCTCTTAACATAGGGCTACGACACTTTCAACAAAAGGTGATGAAGTCAAATTTTTAGTAGTGTTGTAAAGAGATTGTTCGTTTGTTATACGTGTAAATGAAAAGCTAGAAAGTATCAATGCATTCAAAAAACATTTTATTGAAATCAAATAACACGTACAGAGTAAACGAACAGCTTATAGTTATAAGATGAATTTCCCACAGAGATTTAGCAGCGAGACGAAGCCGGCTGCACGTGACTCAAAAATAGCACACATTTGTCGAAAAATAAAAACATATCGGAAATTAACATATCAAGAAATATTGTTCGAATTACATGTATTAACTGAAATTTTATTTTCTTTTTTTGAAATTCGAAAAGTTATTGCTATCAACTCTTAAACAAGTTAAGTTTAAGAGTTAAACTAAAAAGATGTAGATACGGATAGTTTAACATTAACTTAATTAACAAGCGACAGAACTAATGTGAAGTAAACTTAAGTATTGTTTTCTTTAATATACATAGTTTTATCATTCTTTTAAGTTTTGGTATATGACAGATTATGAGTATTTCAAACCGAGCTTTGTATTCACAATCGAAATCAGATACTGGCAGATTGCCAGTAGAGTCTTTATCCTCAAATTAACCAAATAATTGTTATAGTTTGCCATTCAACATTTATAATCGCAGACAAGCTTTGCACATAATCTGAAAGACTGCAACGGTCTGTTCTCAATAAATTATTTTGAAAACACCTTTTGATTAATTGCCTTTAGAACATCGGTGTTAAGTGACTACTGCAATTCATATCAACACAAACCCATTACTTTTGAGGTCTATTATGTTTACCTGGATACCTTTCAAACTAACACTTAACAATACTATATGCTTCACGGCAGAAATAGGGGCAGTGGTCCCCAAATGGCCTCATAGAATTTAATAAGGCTATATTAGCTCTATCGAAACTATTTTAGTAGCACTCAGGAATCTATACAAATGTATAAAGCGCAAGAGATTGTTTGTTTGTTTGTTTAAACGGGTTTTTGTATACGATAGTTGATTTTTTGAAGTAGGCTATAGGCTATGAAACAATATAATGAATTTATTTAGAGGTCAGCAAAAAGAATTAATAGTTACATATAAAATGTAAATTCGTGAAACAATGGCGCGGACAGCTGATTAATCAATTATATTTTGGTTACTAATTGATATGGCAGAAAAACCCGGGTCAGTTGTGCAATATATCTAAGTTTATTACTTTATGATGATATGTGTGCTGTATCAATATCTTCTTCTTTGAATTAATAGATATGAAAAGAATTGAATGACTGCTCGTTGAGTCAACTATGTGGCTCTGATCTGTTGGGGATATTGATAGAAAAACCTTGTAAAAACCGGTCAAGTGCACTTGAGCCGAACATCGTACATGTAACAATGGAGGCTTAGAATTGGTATTGATGTCACAATGTGGGCCTTATTGACGCGTCGAGTGTTCTTGGTGTAAAATTGAGTTGGAGCGAATGGATATTACTTTTAGTAATACTACTATTGTCAGCTCTTACGTAGACTTTCTAGTATATCACTAAAAACTGCATGCAGACAGGAAGTTACTTATTAATATTCCTAGCTTGATTCCCATATGTTCATTTGCTAAATATTAATTTTATTTTGTGCATACTACGGGATAATAAAAACCATGTTCAATTTATCTTATAAATAAAAATGAATGTTTGTCTGTCTGACTGTGTGTGAGTCTTTTATAGAACTATGCATTTGATCATGTGATGATCTTTAGGAAAGTTGTTGTGCATGAGCTAAAGAAGCTTTCTGATTTGGTACGGTCATTAGACCCGGTAGGCGTTGCTCTCGGCATATCTCTTAAAACTTTTTCGGGCAGGACGACGTCTGCGGGGATAGCTAGTCATTTAATAAATATTAAAAATCAGAATTGCATAAACATTTATTAACTATAATTATCGCCATTATTAAAATTAAACCTTTTTTTAACGAATAAGTAATTAGAAGTTATAGAAATTAATGAGTATAAAGTTTGTAAATAATTTTAAATGTATCTTAATATTCATCTGTATTTTTCAGTTTTATTACCAATTAATGTCAAGTTATTTAATAAAGGTCCCAGTTTTAGGTAGCTACAGGCTGCCACATTGATTGATCCATGTCGTCACTCCAAATATGTCTCCCACAGGGGTTAAAACGAGGTTGAAGATTATGTCATTTGTCAAAACTGCTTCGATTTTTTCTCATGGCTAACAAAGGGATATAAAATAAGTATTGGCGCGATTTACAGATTTTTTTTCTATACAATGATTGGTTGATATTTATTGATATGAAAACGTAAAGTAGAAACTAACAAATTATATTTGGAATTTACAAAATTACTTTATATAGTGTTTTTTAATTATACTTTAATAAATACGTATGCTTTATTTTAAATATTGTTTTTCTTTTCAGTCCTCACTCACTCTTGTTTCTGCCGCATAACATAAAGAGACAAAGGCTTACTATTTGTAATATTCAAAGAAGATTTTATAGTATTTTTAAGTTGAAAATAACTGTTTTAAAAATCTTTATTTTCAAATGCTTAACCGAATAGCATCGGAATTCAACCGTTCACTAAAAATTCAAGATAGATCTGTAACGACCGTTTTTGTTTCAGTTTCAATAAAATCTAGAGTTTCTAACTTAACCTTAAGGTGAAAGCTGTATTGATGGATCTAAAATACCTATTCGTTATTCTTCAAGTAATGTGTGCAGGCTGGAATGTTATAAATACAAAAGTGTGAGATAGTTACCTTCGAATTTGCTATATTCCATCTTGTGAGATTGTCAACTGCCGAAATATTGTGTTCCGTAACAAAATGCTTACTATATAAGGCATTATTTTTAAATTGTCAACTGTCCGAAGGCTGTCCTTGATTATGCGTTGCCCATTAATTATTTTTTTTTATATTACGACAATTGTCCTGTTTGAGGAGGGTTATGGTTGTCACATCACATTAAAAAAGTAATATTAAAATTAAACTTACCAGTAGAGGTAGCTGCACCATTGGTCTCTGAAAAGATTGAAAAGCCATCATCATTATCAATTTTTTATTATTTTTTCGTTACGAGACAAGCAAAACAGTATTGTACACTCTCTATACAGTACACCTGTATGTGTCAATTTTTGCAATTTATAACCAAACACCGCAAATAGTGCCACTATGAGATCTAACATAAATCACCTCAAATATTTTTAGTATGCGACCACTCCACAAGCTGACACTAACCGCTTTAGTAATAAGAGTAGCAAGCAGCCACTTCACCTGATGGTAAGTGACCACTGCAGTTAAAACAACCATAATCCATTTTAAACAACACCTTTGTCACAGCTGTGTTGCGTTGCTACTTTAAAGCATTTTGAGGCACTTTGAAATACGCTTAAGTTGATCACCTAAAATATCCTGGAAATGTTTTTTTATTCAGTAAAGAGTAGCAAACGAGCGTCCAGTTCGCCAGATGTTAAGTGACAACTGCAGCCCGTGACAACTATAACCTACCTCAAACAGAACGATTGACCTATGAGAGGCCGGTCGCAGCTGCGTTGCTACTTCTAAGGACTAAGTTGGTCGCCTCAAATATTCTGGGTATGCGGGCACACACACCTTTCACACTGAAACAACTTTAAAAAGTTGCTTCACAGCAGAATTAGGTGTGGTGGTGGTACTGACCCCATCGAGTCGACATATACTCTACCACTAACATAAACTGAATAAGTCTAGAGAAGCGTCTGGAGCGGTGATAGCCTAGTTAGGAAGCCGATTTCTAGATCCGGGGGCTCGGGTTCAAACCCCAGAGCACCCATCTCCGACTTTTCTGAGTTACATGGGTTCGTATAGCAAAAAATATTTCTTGATGTAACGGTGAAGGAATCATCGTCAGGAAATCTTCACGTCTAAGAGTACATAATGTTTTCGAAGATGTGTGAAGTCCACTAACTCACATTTGGTCAGCGTGGTGGATATGGCTTAATCCTCTCAATCTAATAGGAGACCCAGCAGCGGGCCGTCGATCGGTTGTGAAGAAGAAGATGATGATGATGACAAATAAGTCTTCAGTAATTCAGTCTCCCTGTAATTTGAACCGTTTAGCTATTCGAAGATTTTAGAATTAATAAATATTATAACAGATGTGATCTTTACTTGCACTGAGAGACATAATTTGTCTCTACCACCAGAATATTATATTGAGAACTAAACTAAAAAGTATTGACATTAATACCTATCGTATAAACTCAACTTTATTTTTTTGTGTAAGAACGTGCCACCCCGGGCGTCGAACGGTTTAAAAAATACCCCAAAAATCTAAACTGAACGCTTTTCGTAAAAACCTGACCTATTTATAAATCGGGCCACTAAGATCGGAAGCCGATAACTTTCAAAGTTTTCGAGGTTCTATACATAAAAACTTTGTTTTGGTGACTTCTATTAGGTTACTCATTTATTATTACATTCTAACACAGACAATGAGTTTCAAAAGTTTTTTCCTCCAGTTTTTGTCAATTGCGATTTTTATATAATTTTATGACTTTCGGTAAAATGATATTAAAATATTTTAATTTGTATTTATAAAGTTACCTGTCGATTTCGGTGAATTAATACAAACAAACAGACAAATAAAGGCATTGCAGTTGTAGTTTTTTCTTCTCCGTATTTTCAAGTGCGGTCCAATTTCATTGCTATGAGTACTTTATCCTCTACGAGCGACAGCCGTGTACACTTAACTCGATCTTCAAATCGAGGGTACTGTATAGTCTATTTGTTGGAAGAGGGGTCGATTAATTGCTTCCAGCGAAAACGATTACCGCGGAATGGCTTCGGGATTATCTAGCTTATTGTAATGGTCGAAATTCATATATTTGTCCAAATGGCCTTTAAGTTTTGTCCCTAAAATATTTTTATAAGGATTTCACCTGATGTTAAGTGACTATTGCAGTCGATAACAACCGTTATTCATATCAAACAGAAGTAAAAGATTGGTCACATTTACAGTGCTACTCCTGAGACCTAAATTGCTCAAAATCTATAGTATGCTTTCAAACTGAAACACAACCCTGAATATTTAACAGCATTCATTACTATGGTGCCCACTATGCTTTATGTAATATTTTTCTAATGAGAAGCAAAAGGGAAGGTGATAGCCCAGTGGTTAAGAAACTGGCTTCTTGACCAGGAGGTCCGCGTTCAAGCCCCCCGGCACTCATCTCTGACTTTATTGAGTTATTTGGATTTTATAACAATTAAATTATCACTCGCTATAACGATGAAGGAAAACATCGTGAGCAATCTTCACGTGTAAGAGTTCATAATTTCGAAGATGTGTGAAGTCCACCAATCTGCATTCGACCAGCGTGGTGGACTATGGCCTAATCCTCACAATCTGAGACGAGACCCGAGCCCAGTAGTGGGACGTTGGGCTGTGGTGATGATGACGATTCCATTGGCTCCATAAGTTCCGCTCCCACGAAGCCGACGCATCGCTAATTATTTAGCAGTTTTAGATTTATGGTGTTGTTAATTAAACTTTGATAGCGGGTGGCGGGTGGAGCTCGTACGCCCCTATTTCGGCCATCGGACTGGTTACTCGTTCCCTTGCGCAGGGAGTAGACGATTTAACAGTGGTCCACTTTTGAAAAGATCGCACTTTTACGCTTACTTCGGCGGTAGGAATTCTGAATTAGTTTAAACTGTCTTATACTAATTTTGAGTTAGTCCTACCATTTGTCCTTTAATTTTTAAGATAAACGACGAATAAATGTTTGATAGTTTTTTTTAGTAAATATGACTTATAAATTAATAAAAAGATTCGTCCTATAGTCAATATCTTTCCGTTTATATCAAACCCTTCTAAATATTTAAAGTTCTCATTTTTAATCTAACTTCCTATGGCAAGAAAAGTATAAACATCTTAGGGCCTAAAAGTTGTTATGAATATGTGCGCAATGTCAAATAATGACGAAAAAAAACTCATAAGCTCCATCAAAAAACTCATACAAAAAATTCTCTAAGAAAATGGAGAAAAATATTCGCCGCACGCTAAAAGACACGTTTATAGGATTTGGCGGTTGCCAGTCTACAGCGGCATATATCGTCAATGCACACAGGCCAGGGGGCATTCGTGGAAATTACTATATTCTTTTCAGCTTTATTCGCGAGCAGGTTTCTCGGTTTATTACATTTCCCCCGTACCGCCAAGCGGTTCGCTCGTCATGTTTGAAGGAATGTGGAAAATTAAACACAAGACACAAAGACATAAAGACACGTGCGACTCAAATCGGCGCGTCAAAGGGGCGGCTCGCGAGGCGACGCGGCTCCTGAGGACTAAGATGGTCGCCTCAAATATCCTGGGTATTCGGGGATCTACACCATTTGTATTGAAACACAACTTTAAGAGTTGCTCTACAGCAGATTTAGGGGTGGTGGTGGTACTGACCCTGTCGAGCAAGAAAACGCTACCACCACCAAATTGCCGTAACTCCGACTGAATCCAACGGTTTTAAAGATTTTGGTCATCAGTGCATTCGTGACCTCATTGCTACGAGCTCGTCCAGGCTGACAACACACACGTGCGATAAATTGCGTCGAGTTACAATTTGCGTTGAGTCCCCGCGCCGCCTGTATCGATCACTGCACCGTCTGGCTTCCGCGCTCGCCCGCTCCCGTACCGCTGTACACTTTAGGGCCTGCGCCGATTGACGGCAAGGGATTTTATGCGACAATTAAATGTATAACTTAATTGTATTACAATAAAATTTAAATTTCAATGGTCATCGTAGATACTGAAATAAAGCGGGTGCGGCGTGATCATCATTGAATTTTCCATTTTATTTTCGTATATTTATGTAATACTATTTCGTTGTATAAAAATGCCTTGTCTTCTACTTTTTTGATACTAATAAACTCAGTCGGACATGGAAAGATTTCATTACGTATTTTTCCCCAAATTGTAGATACTCGTATGGTCTATATCTCTACAATTTTAGCTTCTAGATCACTAATTAGCCGACTACGATAAAGCACGAGGGTGATTTCATTTTTGTTTAAATACAGTAGATTCCCGTTTACCCATTTTGATATTTTTTATTTATAGTAATTTTATTTATACATATATTTTCATTTTTGTAGACTTCAGTATTAATGATGCTGGACATTGATGGGAGGCAAAAAAACACTTACAGTTCTTGAAGTCCCCGAAAGCGTCCTTGTACGCTTGTCAAAGTAATGGAGGATATAAAAAAGAAATACGAGAAATAGAATTATTTTATAGAGCTGTGGCCCAGATTCGGCGACAGCGACCCAAACTACTTACTCTTATAAACTTGGACCCAAACAACTTACAACTTACTTACAAATAATTTTTGTCTATATGTAATACCAATACAGCAGTTAATAATTTTATTAACATTAACAAACTAGCTAACTGGCGAGCAGGCCTACAATAGTTCATCTTATTTTATGTGACTTATTCAGTCCATAATAACTGTAAACCAACTAGAACAGGTGCCTTAACCTTGGTGAGGTCCATCACATTGTCATCTGACGTCTAAGTCTTAAATATCTTGTGTGTGAAGGCACGTTCTTCAAATTGAAATACAAAACGAAATATCGGCTTTATGACAGAAACAAGTGATCGTGGAATTAATCTATTACGCCTGCCATCATCGCTATCAAGCATGTAAAAAAATATCAAAGTAAGGCGTGAGTTTGGATGCTGATCATTTGGCAGAGCAAGGGTCAGTCCACGGAAAGTTCCTTTGTCCCATCTTATGTCCGCTAATTGGACGTCTAAGCCTAAACCAACGCTGCGGGAAACCTTTATTTATTTTAATTTGCTCATAGAATGAGGCTCTTTGAAGCAGACTTATTTCAGTACCAATATTTGGTACAACACAAACTAATTTGAAATGTTCAAAGGAGATAAAAAATTGCTTCTTTGTAAGGACAGATATACATTCGTTTTGAATTACGTTCTGGGTTTTAATAAAAGAAATCTGTAGAGAAATCTCTATAATATTCTCTATACTGAATAATTTAATATTCCTTTTCTTTATTAATTCTTCAACCTCTATTTATTTTAGTTGAACAACAATATTACCAAACGGTGTTTTGGAATACAATTTTAATACCGTCATGTCCGGTGCATAATTTAAAGTATTTCAATCGATAAATGTTTGAGATAAATTAAATTTTACATATAATGAAAAAGGAATTTTAATTAAAATTTGCTCGACATTGCCAGACGTAATATTAATGCAGTACATAATATTAAAAAGTTATTTGAAACGGCTATGAATTTTATGTTCGTGTTTGTACATAATTTGACACTTCACCATACAATTACTAGTGTATGTTACAAACCTTTTCACGTGGGAAAAGATATTATCGAGTTAACAATGACGTTAGTAACACGACGTTAAAGTTAGACGAGAATCATGCAATAATCGCTCTTAATGACGTAGACAGAAAGACCACATAAAGAGACTTTATGAACTGAAACAACTTTAATTGTCACGTTCTTCTAAATATATCCATAATGTTATACTTATTTCAATTAATAATCTGCTAGCAATATGTATGTCTTAGTCTATATAATGTTTAAGTTTATGTATGATAGAGAGTGTTAGTGTCAACGCCCTTATTCGTACTGTGAAGTAACTCCTACGAGTAGTCTTTTTGTCATGATTTAAAAATTCTACAACTATGTATTCCGAATTATTATGGGCTGTAACATCACCTAATAAGAACTGCACTAAGTTATTGTACTAAAATAATAAAAGAGCCTTTCTTATTGTAGGCAAATACTACGATAATATATGTTGGTAATGTGTCATTTACCGTAAATAAAAGGTTCATTCATACCTTTATTTATTCACTCACTCGTTCGTTCAGTAACTCGTTCATTCATTTTATTCATTTCAATTCCACGTAAGTCCGTTCGTTACTTCAAGCATAATTATTTTTTATACGAATTATAAAACCTAAACTTACATACGTAGACGCGGTCGTTTGGAGGGAAATTTTTAATATGGCTAAATTTTTAATGCCATACACTCGTACATCAGTGTTGCCACCCGCCGTCTCCAACGTTACGAAAAATCGTAAAATGCGTCCTATGTGCATTACGTGCAATCGCTATAGGGTTGCCAGAATCCTCGCATAAGGTTTTGTAACATTTTTAAATTTTGTAATATCAGAATACTTGAATTATTTTCAAACAAAAAAGATTAAATTAATTAACAGCGCATTAAAATGTTTATTTTATTTTCTTAACAAGTTACGATAAGCAATTTTTTTCTCGTCTCTAAATGTTTAGATTCCTGTTATTTAAGATTATGTACAGAAACGAATAAACGAAATAAAGTTCTTGTGTGTATTTCACAATCGATGATTGAAGTTTTATATTAGAAAAACAGCGTTATCGTAAGAATAGAAATTTATTGCACTGCAACATAAATATTTATATTTTTTCGCAGTATATTTACATATAGGGGCATATTGCACACAATAAGTAAGGTTTGTGACACGAGATACCAACTACTATCGTTTCTTAGAACTTTTCAAGTGATATTGGGACAAGAACACACACATACTACCAGAAAATTATGATGACCTCAGGAGTAGCAACAGAAATGTGTTGGTGGCCCATCAGCTTGTTCGCTGGCTTCATCTACAAAAAAAAAACCAAGTGTTTGTTTGTTGTGTTGTTGTTTGTTTGTTGAACCAATTGTTTCAAACTGTTACGTATTTGATCCTGCATGTTTAGGAGTTCATATTATTTTCAAAGGTGTGTGTAGCCTTCCAAGCCGTGTTTAATCTTAACAATTAGGCTATAGCCTAAACTTTAAGGTTAACCTATGCTGACCAGGATTGTAGTGATTTAAAAACTATCAGTATGAATAAATAGTACCCAATTGTTCTTGGTCCCTGTATATATAAATCAACCACTCTCCAGCTGCTGATGTCTGTAACTGTCCTTTTCTTTTCGTTTTCATAGAGAACATAACGGTTTTTCATATCGTTTCTGAACCAGCGAAGCGTTCAGCAGATTACGGAATATGTTTTCAGTGATAAATGGTATTTGCTATACATTTAATTAATTTCATTTTCACTCGTTTTATTACATTACGCTACGTTAAACGTTTACGCTTCACCAGGACGCCATGAAAGGGAAACGTAACTGAACTTTGAGTAAATCGGAGACCATTTAAAAAATTAAACCACACAGAAAATAACGTTTTGCGTTATAGTTCAGACGAGGATATCGGAAAATATATCTGATAGAATCTGCCGTCAGCAA
>DWJH01000325.1:0-11492 GCA_018248735.1 Tagiades litigiosa | reverse complement strand
TAATCCTTTTAATATAGACATATTTTATTAGGATTAGAGAAACACGAATGTTGGCCACCTGACGGTATTACAATCTCACAAAAAGCAAATGTTTAAATCAAAAACACGTGCAAAAGCAGAAGAATCGCAGGTGGTTTGTTACTTTCAATTACAAGCTTTTATGAAGATTCCTTTATTATAATTTGCCGAAGACACCTAAGATAGAAATTGGAAACTTCACTACATTAAAACAAAGTCGCTTTCCGTGTTCTGCCTGTCCCTGTGTGTGCTTAGATCTTTAAAGCTACACAACAGATTTTGATGAGGTTTTTTTTATAGATAGTGATTCAACAGGAAGGTTTATATGTATAATGCATGTATAATATAGAAGAGCAACACTTATAATTTTAGACGTTTCTAATGTGATGTCGTAATAAATACACTTTTAGTAAGTACCTATACTAGCCGTGCGAAGACGGGGCGGGTCGCTAGTTAAGAATATCACATCAGATGGTCTTTACTTCTAAATATAAATAAAAAAGACTTCTTTCCTGAAATAACAAGTTCGTGCTAATAAGTAGTTCCAGTTAAAATTGGGAATAAACGTCAAAATATTTACAAATAACTTAAAAAGCAATAAAAACGGTGAGCGTGTTTACAACTTCACAGAGATATACAAAATCCGAGGGAAACTTTATGATGGCAAGTCGTCTGTGGTGGATCGTTCATGAAGATGTTTAAAAAGTCGTGATTCGTAAAACGTTTTGAAGTTTAAAAAGCTAGTAGCTTTGACTTGCCTTTAACTCAATAGAAAATAGAAAAAAAAGCATACATACAGTCGAATTGAGAACCTCTTTGATTTTGGGAAGTCAGTTAAAAATAGGGCACATTTTTGTCATGTGTTTACATTTAAAGACATTTCGAAGATGTAAAATATCGAATGTATGTCGAAGATTTGTGAAGTCCAACAATCTTTTTTTTTTGTGGGGAAATCCTTTCCCAGTAGGCTTTTGATGAGTTGTGATGATGAATTATTAAGGACTAGCTTTCTCGGCAGACGTCTTGCCGGGAAAGTTTTAAACTATATGCCGACAGCAGCGCCATCTACCGAGTGTAATATAGCCTATAGCCTTCCTCGGTAAATGTGCTATCCAACACTGAAAGAATTTTTCAAATCGGACCAGCGGTTACTGAGATTAACGCGTTCAAACAAACAAACAAACAAACAAAAAACAAACTCCTCAGCTTTATATATTAGTATAGATTGGTTGTCATCACTTAACAACTGGTAAACTGTATGCCTCTTTGTTTCTGTTACACCTGTAAAATAGTGTATTTCGTTGACAATAAGTAAAAGATAGCCTAATATTAAGAGAACCACGTACTTTAAACAACAGATAAATATAATAGAATACAAAATAGTTTAAGGTTTGTTCTATTGTCCCAATATAGGTTCTACGTGATCAACCGGCAAAAATCTACGATTTTATAGCAAATTATCTATCAGTTTTACTGATAACACGCGAGCATGGAATCCTGGCTGTCAGGATTCTGGATGATCTATGCGACTGTCGTCCTTCAGTCAAGGAGCATTTGGCGGAAATCGATTTGACAGAAGATGAGGCTGTGGCTATTGCGGATATAATAAAAGAAGAAGTGGAATGTTTTGAACCCACTGAGGGAAAAGGTAGAAAATTCTCTTGGTTTGTTTACTCCTATTACATCTGTGTTATTAGAGATAAACTTTTAATGTTTTGAAGAGTAACTAAAATAATTATAGTTTTAAATAGAAAGTTACATAAATTCTTTATTTTAAACGTCATTTATTTCTTTTTTGTTTCACAAATCATAAAAAAGAAAGAAAGGAAAAAAAACAAGACAAATATAAACGAATTTTAATACACTTAAAAATTATCCTTGTAGAAACTTTGAAAGAGGCGCAAATAATCAAAAGAATTCTCACAAGAGTGCTGTTAGATGAAGTAAAAACTGCTAAAGTATGTCAGGTAGCACGAAATACTTACCGAGACTACTGGTACAGGAAAAAACTTTTGGAAAAGGTAATGTAACATTTGATATAACATCTTGTAACTTTCCAACATTTTTTTTTAAATAATTAAAATATAGATTGCCGTGGTGAAGGAAAACATTGTAAGGAAACTTTTTTTTTATTCAGTAAAGATTAGCAAACGAGCGTGCAGTTCACCTGATGTTAAGTGACTACTGCAGCCCATGACGACCCACCTCATACAGGAAGATTGTCCTAAGGCAGGTCACAGTTACGTTGCTCCTCCTGAGGACTAAGTTGTTCGCGTCAAATATCGTGGGTATGCTGGCACCCACACCCTTCAAACTGAAACACAACTTATTAAAGTTGCTTCACAGTAGAAATTAGTGTGGTGGTGGTACTGGCCCCGTTGAGTCGGGATATATTCTACCAGCACTCACCACTCAACTTGCTCGCTGTAAAGTTAATAATGTTCCAGAACAATGTTTTGAATTTTGAATTTTTTTAACCAGCGGTTGAAAGTGACACCAGAAGAACCATGGGAAATTGCTGCCGAACGCACATTGCAAATATACAAGAGCACCAAGCCATCTTTTACTGAGCTCGCGAGAGCTGCCGAAAAAATACAGGTTGGTATTACAACTGATATTATAAATATTACAAGACAATCACACAGAAGAAGAAATATAGCAATAATACTGTTTGAGGAAAATAGATAGCGGTTAAGGATTGGACTTATGTCATTTTACGTATGTAACTAATATATTATTATACGAGCTATTTACAATTTCTTAACATAATGATGATGTTGCATCATGATTTATTATTTTATATCAAATCGATTTGTAGGATTTTTGAAAACTTTCGTGCTACAAATATAATAGGGGTTTAGAGAGGTTCTGAGAAAATCTGGTAGAGGCGCTCGATTATTACAACAAATTATATTTTTCTGTTTCACCTGATATTAACTGACAACTATTTTTAAGGCGGCATACAGAGGATACCATGTTCGACGCAATCTTCTACAACATCTTAAACCTAAGAAGAAGAAAAGACCAAAACAAAGTCGCCTTGGACCACCACTTGACATAGCAGCATCTAGAGAAATTGATCTTGGACCGCTCATTGTAAGTAAAATCATATTTTATAACAAAAATATGAAAGTGAGTTTAGTTTTATTCAGAAAATAGTGCAGTTTTAGTTAGTAGAATAATTTTTAAACGGTTGTCCGCAATAATGATCTAAACTTACGGAAATGGACAAAACCTAGTAGGTATCAAGTAAATATAAATAAAAATAATATCTATTTCTTAATAAATAAGAAGAAATTACTCCAAACATATTTTTTTTTCCTAAGAAATGTAGAAGAAAATGTTGAAACAAATCTAGTCTAATCATTATATCTGGTATAGGATATTAAAGTTCGTGAAGATGACGTAAGTGTAATGTTTGATGATCATGCCACTGAAAACCTTGGACTTCAATACGATCCTCAAAGAGCCATTACACATGCAGTAGAAAAAGTTGAATCCGAGGAACTTGAAGTACGTTCGCCACCCAGCGATGCTGCCGAATTGAAATCTACTAAGAGCTTACTTGTACCAACCACAATTCCGTCATCAGAAACTGCAATGGAACAACGCCGAAGTAAATTATCATTACTTTTAAGTGAAGATCTTACATAATTACTGTTTTATTTCAATCTATTACAATTACAGCACATGTTTGATTTAAAATGTCTTTAAGTTTTTATTGCATTTTTATGAGATTTTATTATTTTATTTTCGGTTGAATTGTACCAGTGTTCTTCTATTGTTTGAAAGGGAATAATGATTCTTTTTTCAGAATCACGCCCGAGCCGCTTGCCAAGCAGTGTTGCTGCACCCACACCAAGACAGAGTCGTCTTCCAAGTCATTTACCACCAGGGCAACAGTTGTCTTTTGCTGAGGTAACGATTCGTGTTTAATTTGTTTACCTTGTAAATTGTCTCATTTTTGTCGTGGTAAAGTCTATCTAGGCTCGACGGGGTCAGTATTACCACCACGCCTATTGCTACTGTGAAGTGACTCAGTAGTGTTTCAGTTTGAATGGTGCCAGAGCTCAGAATATTTGAGATGACCAACTTTGTCCTCCTAGTAGCAACGCAGCTTCGAGCAGCCTTACATAGGACAAACGTCCTATTTGAAGTAGGTCATAGTTGTCAAGGGCTGTACTAGTCGCTTTACGTCAGGTGAACTGCACGCTCGCTTTGCTGCTCTTAATATTTAAAAAAAAGTCTTTGTATCCCTTTCTGATCACTATTTCTATTTCCCAGGCTCCACCAGAAGTAATCCCCGATGAATCTGAGGTTCAGGGTGTACAAGAAGCGGTAGAAAGTACAGAGGGGGGTACCACAGATGGTTATGAAGGAGAAGAATCGCAAGAGGGTCTTGAAGTACCGGAAGATATTACAGGTACATCTATATTTTTGTCATAGTATGTGAACCATTAATTGTATGCTGTAGTATTCAACGATAAATAACAAAAATATGTATTACAAAAAGTCGTTGACTATTACCTTTGAAGATAGCTCAATACATGATAGACCAACATCAAAATAATTAATCAGTGTCTCTTTAAATACGATTATAATCTTATATTAACATATATATATTCGAGTAAATATGATTAATGGTGACGATTAGGACTTCAGATAGATAGATCTTTCATGGCAGTTCAAAAATTTTTATGAATGTGTTTATTTTGAGTAATTACTTCGCTGCTATGTATGAGATAGCAAGTTGGTGATCACCGCCTTCCTGATCACCAGATGATCGTACTGAAGGCGATGGTGAGAGTGCTCCAACGACATCTGTTCCGACGTCAGCTCCTGAGACAGATGCTACAGATGTAGAGGACATCGCTGAGGACTTGACCACCAGTGGAGAAGAAGAGGGGGAATAATCTAATCGATCTACTTCACAAAAAACCTTTTACAAAGACGTCAATGTATTTCTGACTATTGCTGTTTATGTCTATGAGCTACGGTGACTACTTACCATCAGGTGGCCCGTCTACCTATTTGCTCACTTTGAAACATAAAAAAAATATTTCATTACTTACTATAACATTTTTCGTTTGATACAATATATATAAAAAGAAATTGTTGTTGATTTAAATTGATGAATAATTTGTTTGTAACTAAATTAACAGTTCTCTTTATTTTAATAAATGTTATACTCTTAATTTTTTTATCTAATTTTAAATATAGTTTCGTTATACGCCAACTAGATTTTCTATTTATGGCATTAATATTTAAAAGTCAACTTTTTAAGCATCCATTGCGCATTTTACTAAACAATCAAAGTATGGCTAATTTATTACAATCTCAAATTCACGATAGCTGCAAGTTAGCAATGCCTGACGGCCTCAAGGAACTGATGAGTGATATATCCAGAGAAGTATGTGTTAATCCTAATTTGTTTGACTTTATTGTTATTATAATAGTTAGTATTAAGGTTCGGCACCAACACCATATTAGTTTCTGCTGTAAAAATACTGAAAATATAATTTTCAATATGAAGGGTTGTAATGCTACTCCTATTAATCCAATTTGCACTATAATTTCTACCACAAATATGACCGATGTCGAATGATCATTCTGCCAACTCACTCCCGGAGCGCTATGATTTGGAGTTTTTCTAGACAGACGCAAAAAAAACTCTACTAGGCTAAAAACGTTATAGGTTTTTCATGTCCTTAGGCGGCCGTACCTATCCCTAGGTGGATCGCCAGCCTGTTTGCAGGGTTTAAATTTTAAAATTAATCGAAATTTAGTCATCAGGAGCAATACAGATGCCACTAATCTCTAATAATATAAAACAAACCAATTTGAAGTGTAAAGTTAACAAAACACCATAATACTGAATTCCTGTTTAAACATATACCAATAGAAAATAACTATAATGTTAAAAAAAGTCTACACTTTGTTTCACAAAATCGATTTACTATGTGCTAACATACAACAACAGACGCGACGGTCAATTTACCAAAGACGCTATTTTGTTTTATTTTTCCCACCATACTTCCTCAGCGCGCCACAGTTTAAACTTCGAATCTTATTTTTTTTTTAAATAGCGACGCGTAACTACATGTATCGTTCTTGCGAATAGCTTCATTGTGCTATCTTACATGTGTAAAATAATCCGACTGTTACATATTTGCTTAGGTGTTGCGATCTCAGCCAGAAAACCTTTACCAATTTATCACTGATTATTTGGAAGCCTTGCTCGAAGCTCGCGACGCTCTATCCATCGCTTGCCGTGTATGTGGAGATATCTCCAACTGTTCCTGCTACCCAGAGTTGGATTACGAATTACGATGCGTCGGTTTGAGCAGTGAGGATGTTATCAAGGCGAAGAATATAATCCAGGAACATTTTGATAAGGGTCAAGGTTTGTTTAGAGTTGTTGATAATTACACACGTAATCATTTTATTGTCGCCGGATGTCAGATAGACTAAACGCTTGTACTTAGATGTTTGCAATTTAAGCGTATGATAACTGTAACGGAATATTTCAAATTAATATGTTTTACAGAATCTATTTACTATATGCTAGCACACATAACCACCGACGCGACAATCAAATCACCAATCACACCATTTTGTATTTTGTTTTATTCTTCCCGCCATACCTAAATCAGCGCGGCAGCGTTTGAACTTTAAATCTTACGTTTTTTTAAATAACGGCGCGTAAAAATAAGAGTGTTCAAAGATATCCTATTTGGATAAAAATATTTTATTAACGTGTATTTTTTTGTTTATTGTTCAATCATGCAAAAATGACCATTCTATTTAAATTAATTTTACACACTTTAAATAGGATAGGATATTTAGCATAGGATTTTATTAACATTATTATTTTATCATCTAACTGTAAAGCGAGTTAAATGGTGTTACATTTACCATTTTTCTTCATATTTTAGTTAAAGAAACGAATCTACTGATTAAACTGACAAAGATGACCAGTGTAACTGAAACTCAGCTACGGGAACTGAAAGACGCAATACGGAAAGCATTTCAACGCCACATTCTAAAGCAAAAGGTAAATACAAAAAAAATATATCGTTTTGTACGTGTTAGCCACTTGATACTAGCGCTTTATCGGCGTACGAGTTACGTAGACTAACAACTACAGCTGCAACCACTTAATCTTGGCTTTTTTTACAGTCCTTACATACGTCTGAGAAACGCTAGTATGAAAGAGATCTTAGTTGTTTATTAGGTCGATATACTATTCCTAAATTGTTTTACATGAACCTATTTTCTGGTGTTCACTTCTCTGTTTCGAGTCCACTCTTTTTCTTCCCTTTAAGACAACTAGTTTTTACTATACCATCTACGTCTACCACAAATATACCATTATTGTATTTTTAATATGTGAATATTAGATATAAATCCAAAGACTTATCAAATTTATACTATCGTTAACATGAAACATGAAAAAATCAACTATTATTTTAGAATCTACAAGTATCTTTCGCAAAAGTTGACGAGACCAGTACGGAGACGAGTCAAGATTCACGCGACAGTGCATCTTCGGAAAGCAGTGTATCTGATTTCTACAAACCTGGTCACGCCAGCAGCTCCAATACAGACCACTCGCAGGTTTAAGAATCTTTAAATTCATTATACAATTTTGTTACACACGCCTGTTTTAAAAAAAGTAATATTCGAAATTTGAAACGTTGGCGCTCTGTGATGCGTTGAGGTAAGGATGGCGGGAAAAATGAAATCCCGCTATTGGTGAATTGACTGCAGTTCTTAAAGTAATAATGTTGCAATGAAAACAAAGTAATTGACTTTGTTTTACAATGTTTTATCGTATAATGTCTCTTTCCGGGAACAATGTGATAGATTTTATGACACGACTCTGTAGTACCGGTGATTGTAATAAACCAATCTTACTGACATTCTCATTGTTCACGTGTCATTTTGTGTGTGTGTGTGTGTGTGTATGCGCGTGTGTAATGTTAAATGTTAATTTAAATAATATATCCGTTATGTTAACATATTACTTTCTAGGTTTAATTACATTTGTTATAATTATGCTTAATCTCTTTTAAGTTTGGTTAAAATGAGATATTTTGTATGGATATGTTAAATATATAATTTCAGTAATAAACCAAGATATGTTATTAAAGTCTTTTATTTATAATATTATAATGTAAATACAAATTATTCTTACAATGGTCAGAAGTAGAAGTAATATTAGGACATAAACTTGTCGTTCTTAAAATCCAACAGGAATAAGGTGACCCATAAAACCCTCTGTGATGTAATTGAAATTGACCATTTTTTAAAAACAGACCAGCGCTTGTTAGCAGCTTGAAATCGCCTGATGGGAGCAAAAATTTAATACGCGTATCCAATAAATTGCCTATTAAGTCTTGCCTTAAATAAACCTAGATGAAATCTGCGAGGAAACATTAATTTATTTTATTGATTATTGTACTTATTTTTATTTTTAAATTGTATTTGTGTAAATAAGTTTAAAAAGGAAGCGGCCAAAGAATTGCGATCCTTTGCGGTTCTTATAATTACATCTCATACTTCAAACTCATTGATTAACTTTACGTTGTAATAATGTGTTATGATATTTTAACTATAGCCTTAACTTTTTGATTTTCATTGCAGATAAAGAACTTCTTGCCCGCTAGATACAGACAATGTAAGTATGGATTTTTTTATACTTCTTAGTTAATAGAACGATTTAAAGCGAATCTTCAACAAAAGAAGAAGTGTTGCTACTCCTGAGGACTAAGTTAGCCGCCTCAAATATCCTGGGTATGCGGGCACCCACAACCTTCAAACTGAAACGCAACTTATAAAAGTTGCTTCACAGCAGAAATAGCTGTGGCGGTGGTACTGACCCCGTCGAGTCGGGATAGACGATACCACCACAAAAATTGTGAAGATTGCCACCATTTAACATATATTTGCATTTACATGTCATTTTGACCCTATTGGGATGTTACAATGATGAAGGACCGATATGTTTTATGAGCCAATGTGATTTAAATTAGCTACTAACAAAAAATAAGTCCACGTTTTCCGATACGAATTTCCTATAAACCAAAACAAAACTTTGTTTAGCAATAAAATTACTGGACAATACGACTCCCTGCGGTTCGTCTCATTTAATCTAATTAAGATAATGAAGACCTACGATGTGACCCCGTTTATAAACTATAATAACTATTTCTGAAATTTTAAAGCAGTTTGACGTTCGTCTAACATATCCAAATTCATTTGACAAAATCCTCCACTAAGCCCAATTCTGGTGTAAATTATAGGAGGCTGTTTAACTTAAGTGACCATTGCAAACCGTGATAATAATCCACCAAAGAAATTACTTCCCCTACAAATAACCACTTCGAGTTCGTTAATTTTACTACCAAAAATCTACAAAAAATACTTTTAGTAAGGCTCTCTGGATGTCCTTGCTATTGAAAATGTTTCAAGGCTGAAAACTACATTTAAAATGTCATCACGAAATCATATACTATTTTGTACTTGCCCTTTTCCTGCAATTACAAAATAATAACCAGTAATACGTATAATATACACGTAACATGAAACCGGTGTAATAATGTCGCACTATCATGCTTTTCAGTTCGTAAAAAGTTTACAATGTTTGTTATAAAGAGACTACGAATATTATATATTTAAGCGTAACTTCGTCGCTCGTTGTACAAACAACGCGGGCGCGAGGAGGTGAGACGTAAAACTGTGGAGGGGGGTGGAAGCATTGACCTCTCTCAAATAAAACAAATATAAAAAAATGTAGTTTATTTTTAAGTTAGGCGTTAAAATTAAATAAACAAAAAATAATTAAGAAATTCACAATGTAACGAAAGATACGTAAAAATCAATTCCTACTCGACCATAAGACCTATACGACGGAAGTTTTAAAGATGAGTTCATATAAAATCCGTCTTCTAATAAAGTTCAAGGCAATACTACCAATTTGGCCAATTGCCTCTGGAATTAACGGCATTCGCATGATATTTGTAGAATGGAGCGCACGTGTGTTAAAAATTCGAATTTTAATTTAGAATAAAAAACACTCGATTGTAGAGCGAGATAAGTGTATGTGTGCGTCATGTATTTACTGCTGCTTCTGTGCGTGTGTGCAGTCACACAGGCTCAAGACGGGCCCACTGTAAACACAACCCAAGGTGTTATCATGGGAACCATCGAACCTGAAGACTATTTAGCGTTCTATGGGATCCCGTACGCTGGTAATCCATCCGGCGGTAATCGCTTCAAGGTAAAATCCAAGCCAATGTTTCTTCCACTGGTTACTAATAGTCAACTTTTAAATTTTTTGATTGATCAAACGTGTTTGAAGTTTTGAATGTTTCTTTTAGTACTGTTTTTGTTATGAGTTACCAGCTTTTAGGCGAAGTGGAACCATTTTCAACCGTAATAGTATCTTCGCAGACGTCTCTTCTGTAATTAAACTCTTATGGGTTTTGCTTTACTTTAAAAGCTATACAGTTTTGATTAATATAAAAGTTTTTTTATATAAAAATGCTGCATTGGTCACCTGATACCAGTTTGGCCTTATGACCATGATAATCTCACAATTGTGATAAAAAGGTTAGACATTGTTAGTTCAGGGTCGTAAACCACTTATTTTATCCGTGATCAGTCTTGATCGATTATTTACATACGTACATATTTACTTACATCTGTGTGTATATCAGAATCTATTTTTACTATAACCTTATCAAATAGAGTTGAGTCAGAGAGGCCCACATCAATTTTTATTGCAGCTTTGCGTTACGGTTAAAATATAAAAGATTTCGTTTGAATTCATTTAAAGTAAAACTTATTTGATATCTATTGAGTTTACTTGCATTTTTTAACTTTAACTTGTATCCTAGAATTCATTTTCCTCTTATCTTATTGTGTTTCTGATTATGCGAAAATATTCTCATAAGAATATGCTTGGTTTTTCAGGCACCTACGCCAGCTCCTAACTTCCCAGGAGTTTTCCATGCTGTCGAAAAAAACGTGATATGTGCTCAGCCAAGTTCGCAAGGAATCGTCGGAGTAGAAGATTGCTTAAGACTCAATATCTTCACGAATAATATCACTTCATCTAAACCAGTGCTTGTTTTTATCAAGGGAGAAGATTTTTCGTCTTCGAAAACAGAACCTTTCTCGTACACCAGATTAGTTCTTTCAGATCTGGTTATTGTTACACTAAATTATCGACTTTCAATATTCGGATTCCTTTGTTTGGGTGTATCGGATGCGCCTGGTAACGCTGGTTTGAGGGATGTAGTGCAAGGGTTAAAATGGATAAAAGCAAATATTGCAGGCTTCGGCGGCGATCCCAACAATGTTGTTCTGATGGGACACGGTTCAGGAGCAGCGATGGTGGACCTTATTACATTATCACCGCTTGCAGCCGGCTTAGTGCATAAAGCTATAGCGTTAAGCGGTTCAGGACT
>DWJH01000324.1:0-11493 GCA_018248735.1 Tagiades litigiosa | reverse complement strand
GACGGTAGCCGTCTGTGTTGCTGACACGGTCGCGCGACAGCCTTTGCAGCGTCGTCACGAACGCATCGAACACCGTCTGACTGAATTCGCCGCCCTCTACTGCTAGCCCCGATGACGATATGCAATCTGCAATGCCAAAATGCACGCTTTTCAAATTAAACTCTTCGTATTGCTATATTATCCGTATTCGTATATTATCCAACCTAAACTTTTTTTAACGATGCGAACTTATCAATATAGAGTACCTAATTCTGTTTCGTCTAGTCGTTTTTACCTTGATTTAAATCCTAAGGTTACCCATTGATGAATTAAATAATGTCTAAAATTATACTCATTAAATAAACCAAATATAACAACAGTAAAATTGAATAGAAAAAATAATATTCATAATTATAATTTTTACTTCTTTAAATTTCAATACTTACCGAGTGTAAGAAATGTAGAAATTTACACCAAATTCAATTGCGAATTTCCCAAGTGCAAATTAAATACGATGAATCCTAGATAATGGAATCACACACAAATTAATAATGATTTCATGAACAATAAACTTTAAAATTATTTTTAAGTAATAAGAAAAAAAATAGACAAACAACAAAAGTGATACTCAAACCTTCGTTCAATCATAGTTCACTTAAATTAAATAATCCCTTTTCAACGCTAACAATTTATGAAAATACACGACATGTCACCAACAACAATCTAGATGTTAACATTTATGAAAATTCACGCACGTATAATAAACATTTGTAAACATAGAAACTTAATTATAAACAGTTATTATATAATTTTATATTTTTAATATTTTAATAATTGTTTAATTATTGTAATTAATATTATACAAAATGTATTAAATATATATAAATATAACATTAAATTTAAATTTGCATACCCGCCATAGGATAAGCTGATTTTGTAAACATGTGTAATAAATTTGACATTCATTGTGAACGTTACCCGGCAAACATTTCGTTTTTCTTTCGATACAAAACGTCAATACTTACCGTTCAGAAACGATGAGGCGTCTTGAGGGGGACGACTCTGCTCCACACGTTTACGCCTTTTCGGCGTCATTGCAGCCAAGTAAGCGTCGCTCAACGGAGGCTGCTCTTCTACGGGAACTAGTTTGTCGGCTTCGAGAACGGGCAGGTACTTTTCTTCCCAATTGTCTTCAACCTTCCAATTAAGCAGGAAATAATTTCATCACAATGCCCTTTGCAACCACAACGAAACATCGATTAATACTACCAGCGTGTTCATACTAGAGAGTGGGTACTACGAGTCACGTGGTCATGTTCGTTGCGGTAATATAGTGATATTGAACCACGTAGTCGTGTATTCATAGTCAAGAAGTCACATAGTCAAATTAAAACATGAAGTCCTTCAAGAAGATTGTTGATAAAGTTATTCAAGGCCGCGTCGCCGGCCTTGATTCGTTGTGACTTCCTTGGTTACTTGAGATTCCTCTGATGTAGCACGTGACAATGGGCGACCGTGACCACTTACCACCAGGTGGGAGGCATGCCTGTTAGTCGAAAATAAGCATGTAGTCGTAGTCAATTAGTTAGTGTAGAAATAATTGCAGATTCATTTGATATTCGTAACGTATTAGTATGATATTCATATAAACGTCACCGCCTCGAACACGCCTTTAGCCGTAATAACTTTACTGCCCTTTGATTATTAAAACATATCTCTAGTATGAACAGCTGAGTGGGCTATTGCAGGTGTGACAACGCGGGATCAGTGTAAAATTGTCAAGTTATCAAAGTCTATTTGGATGTCCGGTACTTAGAAATTTACACTATTTTTTTTTAAAAAGCATGTATACAATGAATTGTGATGCTCTTACTGTAATCTATCCCGGCATTTATCGAAACACAAAATTTGTCCCAATAAATAGACTGCAATACACAATGTTCTATTTGTCCTTTCCCCAGATTTCCTCCAGAAGTGGTGGCGATAGACACCTCAGGGAAATTCTTCGATAGAATGTGTACCTCTCGAAAATCACTTCATATAGAGACCGGCGCTGGCGAAACGGACACGGTCAAAAGACGCACGCGGACAAGAAAACCGCGGGGTAAAAGACGAAACACCATTTCTGGCACTGATCAGAAAGAGCTTAGAGAGGCTATAGCTGGGTAAGCTTCTAGTTTGCACTGATCACAGATTATATTATCTACATCACACCATGTTCAATTTTTTCTCAACTTTTTTTACATGCCCGTAGATAATGTAATCTTACAAACAATTAACGATTATAACCATAAAGCACAGTACTGTGTGGTGAGCTTAAAATGTGCAATAAAACAGCACACATTTTAATTAACCTGTTCATATTACTATCTCTCTCGCTTCTGTGAATACATTTTTGTTACTGATTGTCTGTCATTGTTCAGTCATCCCGTGAATTGTTCTTCGTGTGAGAAACAATGACAGTCAAATTTTTTGTGCACTTGAACACTAATAGTGCCATTTGTTCATTAGCTTCATAATTACTGACGTCTTCAAATAATTCCGCTGTAACGGGACTAAGCAGAGTTATTCGAAGATTTTCTACATAGTTCTGCCCTTAGCGTGTGACTAATGCTTTGCTTGGTTTGTTCTATCATAGCGATACATCAAATGCTGTGGCTACTGAAGAACTCGAAGATAACACTGTCATCAGATCTCGGTCTAGCGACTTACTTAAGAAAAGCCCTATCGATCCTGTAACTAAGAAAAGCCATTTCAACAGTTTAAAACAATGGGGTAAAAATAGGCTAAAAATGATTGGAAGATCACCAAGCGCCAGTAGAGACAACTTCAAAGACACATCAAAAACAGATAAAAATAAAGAATCTATATCTTCTATGAAAGTAGAAGAACCTAAGGTTCAAGAAACAGTCACATTGCGAATTAAGCGTCCAGGTGACGAAGATCGAAGAACACATCAAAGATGTGCATCGTACTCCTCATCGGAAAAAAGTATAGGAGTTCCAAGTAGCACTCCAACAACAGCAACAATAAACGGAGGCGTTAAATTACGTAGTACATCGGCTCATCGAAGGTCAAGAAGATCTGGTATTGGTAAAGACGAACCACATTCGTCGAGCGGTAACTGGTCCGCAAGTTCAGAATCAGGAAGGACTAGTATCGGTTCTGAAATCACCACTACAACCGTCCCCCCTAAAAGTACAACTTCAGCTGCAACCTCAAATAACTCCCTTAATTTCCACCATGGACCACCAAGTTCGATTATAAGTAGAAGAAGATTTCTTAATACATCAGGTTCTGGCAGCGTTACAAGTGAAGGTACTCTAACGCCAGATATAATCCATGACTTACAAGAAGATTTAGAGACAAGCTCAGAATTTTCATGTGACACGGAAGGCTACTACACATCATTCCATATGGATTCTGGTTTAAAGACTTTAAAGGAAGAGGAAGTCTCACCAAGTACTCCATTACACACTAGTACAGCTTTATCAAGTTCATCTAATAGTCAAAATTTAACAGCAGAAAATGAATATGAATTATTTGGTAAAGGTTCTACTAGTACAACCACAAGTTCTGCTGGAACTGTATGCACTACTTTAATGGCAGCTGGAAGTGATAGATCGCTTGTGATTGGTCCCACGGTTCCAGAACGGAAAAGTTCTCTAACTAAGATTAACAGGAATAGAGGCAATAACATACACAGCGCAAACGCTAGCTTAGATAGGAGTTCCAATTCATCTTTTACGCGTTCTCCATTTAGTAGCTTAAGATATAATCCAGCTCGTCAGTACCCTGATAAACAAATCTACAACCATTCATCGCCTGAAATTCGTGAAGTTACCAATTCTACGATCACTGTCACGAGAAACGTAGGTAATCATAGAGAAATAACAGCTGTAGCTGAAGTACATACAGAAACTGAGTTAGAAAGTGCAAAGAAAAGTACCGGTACTAGTTCACCAGACTCAGGTCATAATACCTCAAGTTCACCTATTGAAGATTCTGTATCCAGTGCCCATGGAAAAAATAGTCTGTCAGAACAAGACTACTCCGAATCGTCAGATCTTGAAGGCACTGATAGAATTGAACGTCTTCGATATAAAACAACCATAAACAGTTCAAGAATACCGTCAATGTGTGTTATTACCCCTACGAATTCAGATGACGAAAGCGAAAATAGTGACAAAAAATCTGATACAGGGAAGAGACAAGATACTGACAAATTATGTGATCAAAAGACGAAAACATTCCGCCCGAAGTTAGATTTGCCTACCGAAGAAAAACATAAAGAAATCAAGATCAACGATGTTCCAAAGCCAAATAGTAAAACACATAATCAGTTAAAAACTTCTCTACAACCATTCAATAGTTTAATGTGTAAATTGAAAGGAGTTCTTCCCAATAAGTTATCGAACAAAAAGTCTCCAATCTCAAAAGAATCTGAAACAATTGAAAGTTTTTACGATTCTGGTGACTACGTCACAATAGCGGATGTTAAAAATAATAATCAAAAAATGAATTTAAATAGAGGCTCTTATGCTAACAATGACATCGTTAGAAAGAACTTACAAGCAGTGTTATCTGGTAAATTACCTGAAACAGAATATGTTTCTCTAAATGAGCTACCAAATTATCTTAACGATAGTAGAGATTGTTTGGAACATGGTCTAGAAGAGAAATCTTCGATAGTTCTAGAAGAATTACAAAGAAAAGGAGCAAAGGTTACGTTAGATTCCCAAGGCCAAGTTATTTATTCATCGGATACACTAAAAAGAAGAAAAGGAGCTCACACTACGTTTGAGCCAGGTCCATTTGTTCAAGAAATATGCCCGACAACCACAGTAATTCAAAGAGAAAACGCTGATGTTGTCAAAATAACAGATGAAACCGATTTTCCATACGAACCAGTGCCGCCGACAAGTAAGCCGACATCGCCTCAATTAGGAAAAATGATAATAAAAGCACCAATAGAACCACACGGTCCTGTTACTACTGAATTTATTACTCTGCCGCCTCCTAAGCCGAGTATGATAATAACAGCTACGCCAGTTACTGAAACACACGTTGCACCGATTAGTCAACCCCCAACAACTACAAAAAGCAATCACGATTTACCGCGAATTGTAGAAGCTATAACAAGGACTGGAGCTTATGTAAATATACATGATGCTGAGGGCGTCAGCTTGTCTCCATCGAAAGATGATACAACAGGTAAGACACAAATCCACACAAAGCCTAATACAAATTATGATACAAATTTAGAAAGTAATGATATATCTTTAAGTGCACATGAAAACATTATACCATTTGTCCCCAATTTTCACACTCCCATTATGCTAAGAGATAAATGTCAATATGATTTTAATAAATTAGGTAGTAAAAAGGTTGCTGAAGTTATGAAAATGTTTACAAATAGGAGTAGCGCTAAAATAAACGGTGAAACGTTTGATGGCAATGATGACACAGCTAGTGACGAAAATGAAAAAACTCCGCTAAATAAAATAAAGCGTAGTGATAGTTACAAGTTAGCTAATTCTCCGTTAATGCCCATTAAAAAGTTACTCAAATTGGATAGTTTTGGTACAAATACAAAAAAAGGTAATTCTTTTGAAATGATTCAAGCAGAAATTACTGCAGATTTACTTAGAGAACAAATAAATTATCCCGCTACCGTATCACCTAAACTCGCACATCGAAGCATTTTAGATGATTTTAATACTTGCGAGTGTGTAAATAATGACATTAATAAATATGGAGATGATAAATTTGTAACGGAACTATCTGCTTTGGTGTTAAGTCCGTTGACGACTCCTGTGCCAAAACGCAGTTCCCTCGCATTCATTCCAGACAATAAAGACAATTCATTAGATATGTTAACAGCTATATTAAATTCCGATCCGGACAATGTTTGTATCATTCATTCACCTTCTAACTATGCACTTTCGCCTTCTAAAGTCACTGTACCCACTGATAGATCTATGCACAGAGCTAGAATTTTATCACTATCGGAATCTGACTATGGCACTGAAATTTGGTAAATGATTCATTATGCACTATAGAAATTAAAATGAAAATAATGTTTCGTTACCTGTTCATAACTGTATTACGCTTATATTATTTAATTAGGACTTTAAAAATTTCTTTATTAATATTAATATAACTTCAAATGAACTTATTGTTAATATTATTTAATTATTTTACATGGAAACATTCCGTCCGACAAGTTATGTCTTGAAATCGTCTTCCTTATTAGTTGTTACTTCTGTGATAAATGACTGTTTAGTAGTGTTTAAGTTATTATTAATCACAATTAGTATTAATTTTAATATATATAATCCGTAATATATACGTGGATAATTGACTATATTTACAATGTTTTTGAGAGTAAATAATGCATGAAAGTTCTTCCACCGTGGCGTGCACAGCTTCAAACTGGTTTATGTTTTCGTTTGTAAGTGCATGGTGTGATATTTTCGTATGTATTTTATGTGTGTTGTAAATAATCATAATAGAATTTTTGTGAATTAACGCACTTATTTCATTTAATCACTCCTTCGTCTCACCCTCACTCTACTCATCATTACATTGCACCAAATTAAAAATTAAGAAAAAAGTTCTGTTACTATAACTGTAGCTGTTAGCCCAAAAAAAGTCGACCTATTTTATTACATTTTTAATATGGAACGTAAGCTAACGATAGAATACAACAAAACAGAACTCGTTTCTCGAATTCGATTTTTATTTTTAAATTATGTGTAAATAAAAGAAAATCACCGATTGTTTGGGCAACTGTACTAAAACCACGCTACAATGACTCACATGCAATTGAAAATGTTGATCACACATAACATAGCCTCACTAATTCTGAATAACTTCCCATATTAATTGTCAAAAGTTTTGATCGAGTACAGTAATTTCATGTTTTACTTAAGTTCTTTAGATGTCCTTTTAAACATTCATGAATTCATCAAACACCGCTTTGCGCAGTGACCGAGTTTGCTTCCAATGGTTGCGACTTTCTTAACGTGAAGTTATTTGAAGGTAAAATTTTTGTTGCTTTTAAGCATGTATAAGTTTTGCACGAAAATGTTAAACTACTAACAATAAAATTTATTATTTAACCATTACTAAAATGCATCCTTAACTAAAACGTAGGTATATTGAATTTAATAGAAATTGTCCCGTAAAATAATTTTAAAATTATATTGTACGGGATTATTTCGGTTTAGGTGAAATTGATTTTTTATAATGATAACACCTACTGCACAACTAACACTTATTCACCGTCAAGAGTGATTGTTCAATCTGTGAATATATAACACCATGCACTTTATATAAATTATTATTATCTGTAAATTGTATAATATATTCATGTAAACTTAACATTGCACTGCAGCAATTCTGCACAGTAGAATAAAGCAATTATAAATATTCGGCCTTGCACCAATTATTATTTACCTGGCTATAAGCTATTATCATGGTTACTTTAATTATTTATATTACAATTATATAAAATTACATTTTATTTATATTTAATCTTTGTAAAAACTTTTTAATATTTTATAAATTTTCCAACGATTTTTCTGTAATTTACTAATGGAAACTGTTTTTACAAAGATTACTTTACTTTATATCATAAATGTATATTGTTTAAATGTATAGTAATTGCCTGATGTATTCTATGTAAAATTTATATAGTAACCATGCAAAGTAAATAAGTAGGACTGGGTTATAAATAACATCTGCTATTTTTTGTCGATAAAAAATTGAAAAATTTGTTTCTTAAAATTTCAGACCATCGACATTCCGGTGCTGACAAACTCTACATCAATAAACAGCAAAACAAAACTTCAGAATATCCAGTTAAATCGTGTGCAACCGTTGACCTTAATGCAATAAACCCCACACTTCACAGATACCATACTGCTCACTTGCGAGGCAGGCATGGTGTTATCGACTATGACAATTCTAACTGCAATGTTCAAAAAGAACAACTACCAAAATATTGGACGCTCCCGAAGCGAACATCCTTTGATACAAACGGACCTTTAGGAGTTTCAAATCAAAAAATACCCAATTATCCGATCAGAAATATTGTTAAAGATTGTTATGAGCCACCGGATAGTAAAGCGATTCCGGCTACCAATGAAGATACAATAAGAATATCGCCAATAGATCCTCGCACATCTGGTACGTTCAAATCATCGACTCCCACCAACAAAAACAACGCTATCGATCTGAGTTCCAAATTACTTTCTCCGGTTAAATCAACCATGACAAATGAAGAACTGTATGCAGTGATTCACAAAAGCAAAAAGAAATTTAATATTAAAGAAACCCCTGACAGAGCCGAGTCTCCAGCTTTATCTTCGATTAGCCTGTCACCAGTTAGCTCAGAAACGTCTTTATGTAATAAACGACAACCAGAAACGGGATACTTTGGAGATCCTAAAACAAGAGTCAGTTGGTCACCGATGGAGAAGTCTCTGTCGACCGGGACATTTGGTGTACAGAAAGCTGACACCACATGTGCCGATCGCTTTGGCCCAATACCGCAAACATCAAGACTAGACTTCAAAAAACTTTTATTGCAGCACAGTGTGAAACTTAATACCCTCCATCCTCAAAACAAATCTAATAAGCTTTCAGCCGTAGAACAACTTAAATTATCAAAAGAGAAGGCTCCAGTACCAACGACACCTGTTGGAAATAGATCACAAGTTAATATACTTGATCTTAGTGGTTCACCGAAAACTTATACAAATAGAAAAACCATTAAAACTATGAATCAACCGGCTTCACCGGGACGAACCAGTGCTCTTATTAAGGAACACAAAAACACTCCAAAAATTTTACTATCACCCAAGTCACAGTGGCGGTTCTCGAGTCCCAGGTCTGATGTATTATCGTCGCCCATTCCTGAAGTGAACAACGAAGAAGAAAATTCTAATAGCTCAGGAGAAAAGCATGACGTTTCGTCTCCCGCTGACCCACCGTCTAAAACAGTTCCTATTAATACTAATCAACATTTCGGAGCGCGTAGAAATTTAATACCTATAACAGAACATAATTTAGAGGCGGAACATGACTATCCTGAAGCAGTTGATCAAGGGGTGTTTCCTCTCGAATCGCAATTTTCAAGATCACATGGGTTGTCAAGAACTGAAATATTACAAGCAAAACGTGCTGAATTTTTCAGCACTCCACCAGAAGCATCTCCTCCGAAATTTACATCCTTCAAAAGTCAATCGACCAATCAAGGATCTACCAGAAACCAAAGCTCGCCAGAAAGAGGAAAGACTTCCCCGTCTACATTGGAAACTGCATTATGATAATGAAATCAGTTATTCACATTAAAGCGGTGCTTTACACATTCTTTCATGTAATGATCACGTGTAAATAAATGAAACAATGAAATTGATAGAAGCTTTAATCTAGTCTTTTCTCGCTTGAAATGCCATTTTTGCTGGCATATGTTAATTTGTAAACCAGTGTTTGAAACTTTAAAATGGTATTTTAAAGCCAATTTTTCTTTTTCTTCTTAATGCTCTAATGGGGCCAATTTTGATTTTTAATTTAATGATATTAGACTCTATAGTTACAAATTAGTATAAGTATTTATTAAGTACATAAAAGTACTTTGTAAGTAGTGTTTTGAATTTTTCAAAGTTTTTAAGTTATTTGGAATACAATTTTAATTAAATGTGTTGAATAATGTTATGCGTTTTTTTACCTACAGCTCCTAAAAACGTAGTTCGATGTCCACTCGTACTGCTTGCATGGTCCTTGTAATCTTCTGCTATTTATATTAAGACTAAAATAAAAAATACTATAAGTAGTCCATCGTATGGAGGAGTGCGCAAAAATAAAATTTAAATATAATGTGCCTTAAAATTTGCATTAATTTAAATATTTATATATTTTTTTCGGGAGTGGTGTCAATTTTGCTCCAGTTTGAAGAATGTTTGGATATGCGAACATGAGTCATAGCCGCTTTGCTATTCTACTCTAAGCAAGAATATGCTGAGTATCTTATGGGTAATCTACCTTCACATTAGAAAAATGTTTCTTGGTAAAAATCTGTGCATTTTTCCTATCATCTATGACATCTCTTTTTGACATTGTTTATCATTTTATTAAAATATTTATAATTTTAAACTGAACTGAAATGTGCTTACAATTTAAACATAAAACAGAACAATACGATATTTTCGAAGGAAAGGAAAAATGTGTGAACTGAAACTGAAATGTTATGTGCCATTTGATTTCAATGAATACTCAACACTGCTCGCTTAAGTTAAGAGTGTTTTCTTTAGTCGTGAATACCGCCGATTTTATTAACGAAAGAGCTACGCCTACGCTAGGGATGTCACATGCCCTCATGGGACCAATTACTTTGTTCGCTACATACATTTTCCTCGGTATATTTGTGATAGGAGGATTGAGGAATCAGTTCGCTTCGTGGTTTCTACAGATGTATGCTCTGGCCGTTTGCTCCGCCATGCAAATATCTTTATCATTTACAGTGTTCCAATGTTTAAGTGCTCTAGATTCATCTAAGAAAAACGCGGCATTGATATTGAACGGAATACTGCCAATAATAATTGCGTTATTGCTTTTCGGAGATCTCGTAGCATTGACGTTTTCAATCCGGCCTGTGATACTCCCACCATCGACAATATCTGGCTCACAACAAAATTCTCACCATGAAACTAGATCACCAAGGATATAGGATCAATAACATTATGAGACAATCGCATTGATGAATACTTAAATCTGATGAATTTTTTGTACTTTGGATTCAGAATATTTTCTGAAAGTTTAGTGAATATTACTTTAGATTACCTGATTTCAATATTGGTGCATGTGAAGAAATACAGGCTGTAAAGAAACATGAATAATATCAAAGTAAATTATTTTTTTTGTATTTTAGGTCTTTAGTCAGTTGAATGTGATTGAATAAAATCATTAAAAATGCTTTACAAATCCTTTCAAAAAATGTTTTTATAAAATATATGTACAATTCCTCATGTTTTGTGACTATTATATTGTGTATACTTCCTATGCTTAGATTTTTTATTTATAATTATGTTTCAATACAGAGTTACTGTCTATTTATTACCTTTGATTGTAATTTTTTATACATAGGTGCTTATGATTCTCAGACTATGTTTATAGTTTAAAAGAAATTAAAGTTTTATAATATGGATGTTCATGTACAATTCAAATTTTGTTATTATGTCTGACTACACCACTTGTCTTGCTTCAGTTTGGTTAAAGCATTGCTACACCTATGATTTCAGTTGCATCCGATATCGAAAAGAAACAACAATTGTCAATATGCAATCTTCACATTTAGTGGTGGTAGAGTCTATCCCAAATCGATGGGGTCAGTACCACCACCACACCTTTTTCTGCTGTGAAACAACTTTTATATGTTGTTTCAGTTTGAAGGGTGTGGGTGCCAGCATACCCAGCATATTTGAGGTTACCAGCTAATTCCTCGGAAGT
>DWJH01000323.1:0-11495 GCA_018248735.1 Tagiades litigiosa | reverse complement strand
GTTTGTTTGTTTGAACGCGATAATCCCAAGTGACTTTACGCACTTGGAATCCTGGTTGTTCAAATATTAGAAATATAAAAGGGAATGTCTGTAAATATATTTTTAACTGTAGTTACTATGAAGCCATATGAGCATGATTTTCTTTAAAGTTGAAGGACCACACACTTAACGTGCATGCCAGAAAGTTCTACATAAGTAATACACAAAAACGTTTTAATTAAATATGAAAAATCAGCAGCTTCGTGGAGAAGTGGTTACGATCAACTTTTGCTTCATTGAATGTACTCGAATTAATTTTAAAAATATTTATGTATAGATATTATTGAACCCTCACCTCCACCGCAGGAGTCGGAACAAGGAGAGAATTTATCAAATACCCAGTCATATCGCAGCGCCGGGCGCGGGGCTAGGTCGCTGGGGATACTGTACTCATACTTAAAACCCACGTTCTCTTCTTGCAGAAGTAGCTGAAATAATTCGTACAAGTTTACAATTTTAACAAAATCACTGACGATCGGATAAGTTAAGACAGTCTTTTATTTTTAATTTTAACTATTTACTGTACCAAACCTGCCGTTATCTTATTTGGATAACTTTATTTTGAATAAAAAAAATCTGTTTTCCGCAAAAAATTATTGATTTTAGTTTAAAATTTAGTGCACTGTTCGTTAAATACATGTATAACTACACGAAGAACTGAAGATATCAAATACTGTATTTCTTATGTTTATTTTTTTTATAAGATACACGATTTGTACAACAATAGGCCATCTTTAATCCAAAAACTGGGTTAAGTTGAATGTCATTAGTCATTAAGTTGAATGTCAATGTTCGTCAACAATCTCCTGTCATTCTGTATACAACAATAATACGGTTGCAGTACCGCTTGAAGATAATAATTAATATTATTTTAGTTTCGACAGCAGTAATCGTGCACAGGCGAATAATTTAGTCATTTGCAAGAATCAATAAATAGTTCATGATAAATTGCTTATTTTATTGTCTAACATTCAATTCCAACCAATACATAAATACATATATTTCTTACCAATAACCAAAAACCCACAAAAGAAGAACTTACGGAAAGGTACAAAGGTTCGTTTGTCGGGCCAAGGCAGCGCAGTTTGTCAGGAGCGGCAAAGCCTTGGACACTGCGTTCGTAGTGCCAAAGTGTGCCAGCGATAACCAAGGATCGGGGGAAATCAATGCTGTAGTTTCCATTTAAGTAAAACTTGTTCTGTTGTTTCGCTCGTAAGGCTGGTAACATAATAAGTTGACATTTTAGTCAGCGTTCATATTAAGGACTTAATGCTACAAAAATTACAGCAGTCTGCTACATACCAACGTAATTACTAGAGGCTTTCAATTCTTCGATAATAATGTTTGTAGCACCTTGTGGTATTAGAAGGACGTCGTTGTAACCTGAAAAGCAATCCTTATTATCGGCAATTTGAATCCATTACGAAATCTTATGAAAAGTGTAATGTCATTATGGAAAAATGATATTTTCTTCGTTTGATATGGTTTCCTGCATAACGATTCAACTGATTAATTATCAAAAAATGTTGTGTACCCGTAGGCAGGGATAGAGTAAAGGACTTCAGATACTTTTTACCCAGATTTAAATAAGTACTATTTAGTTACTGAAGGTTTACAATGGTAGACCAGAATGCCAATTCACTTTACCGCGAGCGAAGACCCTAGGAAAACCTACTTTAGCATGGTCTATAATTATACCGAATGGTGGTTTTTCTACCTCTCCTTAGATCTGGGTCATCGATAACTCCTTCCATGGTCCGACAGTTCATGCCGTTTCCCCGACATTCTCTGCATTTGTCTTCTTGAGCGTTCGAACCCAACATCATATCGCAGCCAACTGCCTGCAAAGAAAACAAACATAACGTTTTAGTGGCGGTAGAGTTTATCCAGGCTCGAAGGAGTTGGTGCCACAACCATGTCTATTTCTGCTGTAAAGCAGCTCTTGCGAGTAATGTTTTAGTTTGAACTGTATGGGTGTCCGTATGCTGATTATAGTTGAAGAATATCAAAGCATCTGTAACCAACCTCACACAGGACAATCGTTCGGTGTGAGGTGGGTTACAGTTCTCATGAGCTACTTCACTAGGTGAATTTTTCTCTTGTTTACTCTCATCACAAAAAACTAACATGTAATGTGACTTTATTTGTTAGTTTGCGGTGTTCCTCCACCGATGTAGCATTTGATATTTTTAGAGTAATACGTGAAAAGAAAAAGTACCAGACAGGTTCCATTGACGCACACGTCGAAAGATTCGTCATTGCAGCGCGTGCCGTCTATAACTTTCGATCGTTGTCGGTAGTAAAATCGCTCCCCGCGCGGCATGCAGTTCAACTCGCAGGGGTTGTATGCCTTCGTATACGGAACCCATCTGCAAATATATGTAGAGATACACATTACAACTTAATTTGTAAATAGTTTGTATTCCAATCAAGTCGCACAAAGACACTTAATGCGTTAAATCAAAAATCCGACGCTAACGCTTCTTGCCTTAAAATTTATGCAGTCACATAAAAGTTGTAAGGCTTACGCCATAGTGGCAATATAATCGTGTTGGCAGGTAATTGAAGATGTACTGACGAGTATTTTTTGTTATCTCTGAAGGCTACATCGTTGAACTCGGCGCACTGCTCTGAGCGGAAGTCGCCAGCGCCATCAGGGCAGTCCTGAGTGTGGCACGAGAAGTACTTTGTGTCTCCACCCGTACACAGAGCCTGACCATTTGGACTGCAAGGAAATGATTAGTTAATAACAAAAGGTACTTGATTCAGGCACTTAAAAATCTATTTATTTTTGGGTGCTCGTATACCCAGCAAATTTAAGGCAACAACAGGTTTTGCTTTGTTGGTTACAAATTACAATAGATGAACTGCAGTATCGTACAAAATACAACATTAAATATTCAATATTATATAATGTGTTTGCATTGCAGTATACGAGAAACTGATTTCAATTTCAATGTATCTACTGTTTATGATATTTATCCGGTACACAATCATAAAATATAAAAGCTTTCAACCTGAATTACCTAATAAAAAAGTAATATGTTCCGATGGTTAGGGTAGGGTATTGTGTGGAAATAATTAAAACCTTTAACTTACCCAATTGCTAAACATATTCTCTTTTGACTAGCAACACCACCACCACATGTTCTGGAACATGGCGACACCTCTCCCCACTCGCCCCACCCGCCTTTTCCCTCACCTCCAGGAATTATGTATGACGCCGGAAGATACAGCCCGGCGCCTTGGCGTCTGTGCCGACTCCGGTGTCCATTAACCTGTCACAAATGCAAAACTTATTATTGACTTTACCTTAAAGGTAAATATAAACATTAAAATCATTAGTAATCTTTACAGATAAATTGATAAATTGAATATGTTTCCAGTACGTACGAGTTTTAAATCCAATCAATCACGAATTGTAAAATGACACTCTCTTCAGTGCACTTGAAGGAACATTGCCTTTAATACTTGATTCTGGCATACGAATATCAAGCGCTTTCCGTCAAGTGTATTCGATTATACCTATGTCATCATAAAGCTTCCTGTAGACTGTTACAGGCTTCTTCAGTATAATATAATAATTATAATTAAGTTGTGATTGACCACCCTGACTCGATTCAAGCTCCAAGAAATCATGATTTGAAATTGATTTGGGGAAATATTATTTGTTATATTTATTGTGGACTGCGGTTTGTCCACATTAAATATTGTGAAAAGTCTTAAAGTATGAATTTGTTAAAAAAAGAAATATATTAAAGTGTACAAAGAAAAAAAATAAAAAGAACATTATTTGAAAACTGCATTCAGTATGTAGCTTAATACTTTAAATTCCGACCGACGCAGAGACCATCCGCCATAGATACGAATAAATGTTTTGTCGATAAACAACTTGTATATCGCATTATGGATTTACACGACGGTCTCTTCGTGGGACTGCATTGATTATGCTGCCGTATGTTTTCCTTTCCCTTACACAACACGCACCTGCTTATAAGAATCAACAGAGACCTTTAGATAAGAAGCACGGCAGTATACCTTAAGTACAAGAGAAATTTTATGATTATTGTAGCCCGGAATAAGAACGAACATTATTTCCAGTTTTGATATGCTATTTTACTATAGCGTTTGAGATATTCGGAAGATAGTTTCGACATATTCAATTTTGGTTCATGAAAAAACTACTGTTATTTCCAAATAAATTTTACGTCACTCATAAATTTGGTTGGTTCTTGAATCTCACTATTTTCTATTATAATAAATATTTCCACAGTAAGTCAGTCATCAACGAAATAGGCGTCATAGTAGCGCCGGCCCATAAATTAATCAACGTCTCAAATAGTCCGCAACCGAAATAGTGTTTTTAAACTACTCGTAGATGACCTGATCGCACCCGCAGTGATGCTAACGCACCCATCAATTTGACGCTTTCTGATTAGATTGATGACGGTACTTCTATTTCCAACTAGTTTCCAGACAGGGTTGACAGGGTTACTTTTCTTTTATAAAATTTCCAAATATATCCCTTTATTTGCCTACACCACTCTTTTTATGGGGTTTTGGCAATATATTCCGTGCAAGCAGTCTACAATGTAATAAATTTTCTTTAGAAATAAAATATTGAGCTTCCCGTAGCTTGTTATGATGTCGAAACTCAGATTCACTTTTCCTTTTCTTCACAGAATGTACATCGACTTTTAACTAAACATTCCATCTATTTCATATTAGACGTGAACTCAGCCCTATACTTTCCAGACCTCACGCTGTGTCTTCCAAGCTTTTAAATCACCATCGACATACGTACTATCTCCGAAGCTCATGTTCAAATTGAAAGCAAATTTACGAAAGTTTATATTATAATTTTTTTAAATATGTATAGATTTTTCAATCGAATGATTGGTAAGTATTGTTTTTTTAATATTCAAGCAATTTGAGTGTTGTTGTTATAGTGTGATAAAATACCTTAAAATGTTAACGTTACTTTTTCTATCAAAATAAATTAAGGACTTTATTGAAATTATGTGTTATAATTTTTTTAAAATCCCAAGAGTGTAAAATAAATTGGTAAGTTTTAGCGAAGAAACAAAAGGTACTTCAATTAGCAGATTCTAAATTCAAATTTACTGACAGGTAATACATTTTACTTTAATCTTTGGGCGTATTAATGCAACTTAAGGTTACTGGATTAAATTCTTACATCGGTAATGATAAAGCATTTACCAGTATTGATGATCAAACAATCCTTGACATTGACTGACGCGCTATCAATAGCTATCAGTTAAAAAGGCGCTTATAAAACCACCTTGGCAATGTATAAAGATAAACTGATATGAAATTAGAAGCTACTATAAAATTAAGTAATTGTTGCAACCATTAAAACACTGCCGCACACGATGTAACGTTGCCTGGTCCATTGACCGTACCATCCTTGACTTTGACCGATGCGCTATCTCACATCAAACAACAAACAGCGCTTGCCAATCAAACTGACAATTCTCCGCATTGTCACTAGATACTCATTATTGTTGTAACATTACCAATAAGTCGAAATCACTATATTTATTCATGTACTTTGTGTGTCTTGTATGTATTTCTATAATAATTTTTAAATAAGTGCAAAAAATATTACAGCATGTTGCATGCATGTCTTTACTCATATAATTTAGCGGCATTGTGTGTAAATTCACTTAATTTAATAATAAACTGAAGTCCCGGACATCACTAACTACATTTATTGTTTAAAATGGTAGAAGTGGTAAAATATTAAATTTGGTTGACTCAAAGTGATCTTGCTATTAGGCTACTCCCGTTTTGCGTTTGCGTTTTGACAATATATCATTACCAATTGTTGGTCTCATCAACTAAACATTAGAAATATTGTATTATAAAACCATATCAAATGGCAATAAATTGTAATTCGCACAGATGCTATAAATCAATATCACAAATAGATCCTTTCAATTTCTATTTAAATTCGTCCACATATAAATTTATTGTTCTCTTAAATGGGATTTAAATGTGATACGTTTCTATTCGTAATTGATGAACGATTTTTAATTTAAGCAGAGAAAATAATATTTTTAGGAATAGAAAAAAATGTCGTGATTCTTTCAAATCTGTTTTTGGAACCAGCATTGAGGATTGCCCGTTTCAAAATTAACAGATTTAAAATAATTATAAAAACGACTATGCAATTACCAAAATCTAAAGGTACTTACATTATGCGTGTAGCGATGTCTAGAGGCCGTCCATGTGATGCAATTACTTAAGACGATAGCTGCAAGCAGCAGCGATCTGCAATAGAAACCATAAGCATTAAAAAAAAGTAAATACGGAACAAAAATCTCTGGTCAACATAATATACATAGACATTAACATTAGAACGCGTTGTAAAACAAATTATGCAACGCAATGGTATGTAAATAAAAAATTGAATTGAAAAAATATATGGGATATGATCTTTAAAACGTTGATAGAATTTGGTGATAAAGGACTCGGCGGTTTAACTGTAACGTTGGCCTATAGATGATAACATCTTAATTAGCTGTGGTACAAGTTATTCATCGAATCCTGAGACCAATTTTTCAGGTTTTGTTTTACACTTTTATTTCTAACTGTCAGCATTGTCGCAAATAGATTTATAATTGACATCCACTTAGATTGCATCTTATAAAAATTTTGAGTATTAATTAATGTTCCCGTTAAAATTATAACTTGCGTACAATATAAATTTGTCTGTCAAATTGTATCATAAACTAAAAAATATGACAATGGAGATATAATAAATTCAGCGACACCTCCAAATTAATTTTATTTATTTTATACGTGTATTTTTAATGTATTTTACAATAATTACAAACGTATAATATTTTAAAATAATAATTACTACACATCCTTCAATATATATAAACGTACTAGCTGATCCGGCAAACGTTGTTCTGCCATATCAATAAGTAACAAAAATATAATTGATTGTTGGACTTGTAGTAAGGATCCCTAATTCTTGTTTGAAAATATAATAAAGCTTATAAGGCTATAGCCTTTCTATGTAAATGTACTATCTAACACTGAAAAAAATTTTCAAATCGGACCAGCGGTTCCTGAGATTAACTTGTTCAAACAAAGAAACAAACAAACTCTTCAGCTTTATATATTGGTATAGATATATGAATTCTAGTAATTATAGTTTATCGCTTTCTTGTTATACCTTTAGCCAGTAAATAAATTAGTCCCACGGGATAACAGCTTTTTCATAAGCAGTGTGAGAAGGGAGAATGAGTTAATTAAGGGGCGTGACTGGATACAACGTTGACTTTGTAGCAACATAAGCTTAATATCATTATGGGTAATTACTTACAGCAGATGAAGGGACGCCACATCAAACAAATTGTCCGCAACGAACATAAGCTATCTTTGAAAAGACGAAGTGAGATGTTATTCCTTAGCGTTTTGTTGAGTTCAAATTGGTAAGACATCATAAAATGTGATTTCCGTAAACTCTTTATTGCAATGACTGTTATGATAACATTTTAAGTGTTGTTTTAACTATTTTTTAATAGAAATAAAGAAATTTTAAACAACAACCAATACCATATGTATGAATTGATTGTATAAATAATGTAGATAATGTTATTTTAAGCATATTTAAAGAGAAAAAATTGGCTACATATCGTTTATTTTACACATATTTTTCAACTGATGTAATGACACATACGTTTTGTTTACGTAAATGCAAAGCTAGATTTGCATCTATTCATGTGTATGTCACTGGATGATATAACGAATTTAAATATTTGTATGAGCGCATGAAACCATTTGCAGCTAAAACAGATGCAGTATTTAAATAAGTTTTTTGTTCTGTTTTTTAAGCAACGTTCGAGGACAATTAGAGGAACCTGTAGATTAAATAGTTGAAAGATATAAAATGATTGACCACAATTCGCTTGCTATGTTGAATAATAAAAATTATATGTGGCAACATTTTTCATATTTCACAGTAACGGTTAACTTTCAAATTATGTATTCCTCAAACTGCTAAGTTACTGCAGAACCACTGTAGTTGCAGGTTGGAATGGAATAGTCCTTGCAAAAATGTTCATGGTATATATTGATCAAGCAACCATATGCCAACGAAAGATATGTATTTATCGACTGTTATCATTTTCAATGAGAAAGCCGAAATCAGTATTGTCAACATGTTTGAGCTACATAAAACAGTCGACACGTCATAATCGAGCCCAATGAAGAAAAACATATTACGATGTCCAGCCAAATCAACACCATACCGTCAGCCTTAACTACCTAGACCACGACCAATGACTGTTGATGTAGCCTGAGTAATGTTATAATTATATCGATGCAAATCCGATGGTGTCCTGAGCCGAATTCAAAACAGTGATGATGCAACACCTGACATGTTAGTAATAAAAATTCAGCACCTAATGTCCGCCAGGCCAAAACCGTTATTACAAAGAATAATTACTGCGCCGTTATTGTAATACAGGGTTGTTTATGGATTCATATCAAATGGCTGTTTGAAATAATAATGTTTTACAATGCAGTTAATTTATACAAATGTAAAGGATTACAGTGACATTGTTCAGTGCAAGATACACACAGTCGGGTAGCTGTATAATTATGGGACTACATCAATCAATGTGAAACGCAGCTTGTATTGTTTTATTATTTGTAATAAACAAATCCACACCGTTTCATTTCGCCGTAAAAAGTAAATAGGCTAAATTTAAACATCGACCACTCAACGAGCACTCAAGGAGGCGTTGCACGTTTTTGCAATATGGATTCACCACAAAACAAACTTTTGTCTGTAATGACAATGCTTTGTTTGCGAATGCGCGCTCTTTTGTAAAAGCAAATTGTTTACATACACCGTCTGTCTCTTGATCTAATGCATAAAGGTCAAGAAATTCTCATATCATATTATATCCTTCAACAGCTAACAAAATTGTCTTGGAATTTGGCATAGTTATACTTTTTCCACGTAAACACCAGTATAAATGGATTGGGAATTTCATGCGTTTTAATACAAAACCAGCGATCGCCTAATCGATAAACTTGACGAGGAAAGACTGCTCCAGCACAAAGCTATATAGCTATTATGTTCCTATCGTTTGGAACATAAATCAGCCGTTGGCGCGCTAATTGACAGGCGCGCCGCTCGTCCAGGATCCGCCGGCGTCGGGTTGCCATCCTGCGGAACTGTGCAGTGTCAAGTTCAGATCGCTCAGCGACACAACGCTATATCCTATCTCCACCTATTACAACCGTCGATATAAATATGATCAACATTTTCAACTCAAGTGCGTACAAGCTAGTGAATCATCTTTTGTTTGCACTATCATTGTTTAACGGTGTTCTTACTCTGAAGTTTAGGCCTTTTCACCATTAACAGAACTTTGCAATAGAGATCGTAGAAATAATTCGATCCTTATTACTCTTATTACTCTATTAGGAGTCCGATATTATCTTTGATCGCATTATAATTAAATTATAAAACATGTTTTATGACACAATAACTTAATCTTCAATATCGCGGAATTATTGCTAAAAGCTTTTTCTGACCCTCATTTTTAGAGCCTAAAGAAGGTATAATTTTAACTTATTAAAGGTATTGCGATCTTCCTCTTTAGTTAAGATTGTTAACCACATACTTATGCTAATTGAGGGTTTCGGTTTGCTGATTAGGTTCGCGCGTGATCTTGTTTTGTATAAGAATGAACAGATAAATGTGTATATATTTCGAGTTACTTTATCCTTTTGTGTTAAATTATGTAAGCATATGAATAGAATGTAATAAATGTAATAAAACCAGCGAAATAAGCGAAAAACTTTTGTTCTACTTTAGTGTTTTTAACTTTTTAAATATTTTTTTTTCCAAAATTACTTCTTCTGTTTTATTTTAACATTGCGCTATGATTATTATACAAAATGACAATGAATGTCCCTGTTGTTTTATGTGTCTATGCACCCGCAACACAATCCTAATCTAATTAGGGTGGTGCTAATGCAGTGACGAGATTTTATTGGTTACATCTTTAATTTTATTCACTTATACATTTTTTATTTAAATAAAATGGTTCGAGCTGTTGACTATCACAGCTCATCCAAAGGCCGTGATCCGATCGCATTTCTGAATTAATTGATAATGTTAAAAATTTCACCATTTACAGAATCTTAGACTGTATTTTTACTAACGGGAATGAATTTCAAAGAAGGTAAAGATACAAGTGGTACTCGCCAATAATTCCACGTAGCGACGTCGCCTCGTCTGCTAGACTACGACGCGAATATTACCATTCAATGTGAGTTTGTAAAGCTATCAGAATATGTAGAATATGAGTAACATTGATCGCACTTTGGTTGGTAAGGAAAAGAGCTTGTTGAATATTTAAGTAATTAATATACATATTTTTAATTTTACTTGTATTAGTGGTACTGTGGAGTTTACACCTGTCTTATACTTTTATTAATCACCCGGGTTGACTAGCGGAGAATTTCGATACATCTTTATCTTTAAGAGGTCAATAAAGTATTCAATAAATAAATGTTTACCTTTTTAACACTTCGTCACTCTGGTTGATCATAAGAGATTTAATTTATCTAAATTATTTAGATTATTTATGTATTTTATTTACAAAAATTAAATAATTATTAATAATATGATAATAAAATTATACTTACATATACAACGAAGTCATTGACGTCATCTGTATAAATGTAAACCAAATCAATAAGTTGAAAACCATTCCAAATACATATTATATGTAAATAGTCTAGATATATTCAACTATTTATAAGTCTTGTACGTCATCTAACTGAATTCCATCTCCATATATGAGGTCATCCAAGAAGCCAAAATTTCAAATTTATGAGATTAAGGAGATTAATTTGGACTGAATATAACGCCGCACCCGTTAACCGCAATTGTCTATAATAAACGATGACAGACTCAGTAATGCCTTTCAATTTAGTACTAAAGAATGTACCACTAAAGAACGAATGAATATTAATATTACATTTGTAATAATAAGCAAATTGATTGTTGAAGTAGAAGAAATACATGGAAAATATATAAATTACTTAAAAATGTGCAAGAAAAATAACAGTCTACATTAATTACTGCAGGAATCCAAGAAATAATTAAATAACTTCTCTATAATTTGAAGTAGGTACGTTTCGTTTGCAAAAGTTTTTTGATGTTAGGAACTGAAGTCGATGAACACATAAATTCTGACAAATTAAGCGCCTCGTCATTGTTATCAATCCATTCGTACATGATAGAATTAATGATTGCTTCAAGCAATTAGTGACATTATTTGGCCGTTGACTGAAGATCCATTAATCTTTCGGTGTATTGTCGTATGATATTTTTTGCCGCGCTTCTGTTGCGGTCATTTATGGTCTGTGGGCCGTTAATGGCCGAGTCTATTTTTCAT
>DWJH01000322.1:0-11502 GCA_018248735.1 Tagiades litigiosa | reverse complement strand
ATAATTAATGTTTGCAAATACGGATTATTATCCGTATTATGTATTGTAGGTTTAAGTGGATTGAAATATCAATCCACTTAAACCTACAATACAATAGACCACATTTTCTTTTTTATGTAAGAAAATATATCTTATTCTTGTACTAAACGAATACACATTAAAACCATTGTTATATATAAATTATTGTTCAGTCGTGAACTTATTATAAAAAAACAGACTGAAATATAATTTCTATATGGATTGTATAGAAGATCAGAACCATCACTTGAAATTATAGATCACTTACAATTAGGTTCACTTACAAGTTTGTACCTATTTATATATACGGTATGTACTCAAGCATGCTATAACTGACGTTGAAGTTTTTATTAATCCATCATTACAACCTTTATATACTGAGCACAGGTCTCCTGTCACACCTAGAAGGTAAGGCCATAGTGCAACACGTTGGCGAAGTGCGGATTGGTAGACTTGTTAACTTTCGAGGACATTGTGAACTTCCTCGCTTGCAAGTTTTTTCACTCTTATAGCAAGTAATATTTTGTCTTAGAAACGCATATCTTTGGGGTTTGAACCTGAATCTCTTGAATACAATACCGAATTTTTAATCACTAGGATTTACCGCTTTTAAGCTATTATAATAATCTCAAGAAAATATTTGCTTATTTTAATTTAATCATTTCTAGATGTAAAATTTTTAAATAAGTGACATCATACTGGGAGAGGGGGTCTTACTAATATAATGAAGTGTGACAAGGACGGAGGAGGAGTAAAAAATCATGATATCACTGTAAGGTACTTTATGTACTATAAAATAATAAACATTTTTTTTTATAACAGAAGTCTTAAGTTATCATGAGCTCAATATTGTGCCAATACGTTAATACATATGGTTCAATGAGTTAAAGCTGATTTCTATCTCAAAGATGATCTGCGCGAGGGACGACCTTCAACGATGACAACTGAAGATAACGTCAATACTGCGCGGCGCATGATAAAGGCTGATAATATGATAACCTAACGACAATCTGTTTAAACTTAGGCACGGATGTGTATCGGATGTAAAAAAGTAAATTAATATATATTTGGGAATATTTACATTAATAAAACATTTTACCATAGAAAATTATTTTTGATTGAACACAAATTTGAAAATGCTTTCTTCCAACCCTTTTACATAAATATAGGGATGAGTAGTAAACAAACAGACTAGTTTTGTTGTACGTATTAATATTGAATCTCACAACTACAGTTGTAGAAAACAAATTCATTAATATAAATGCAACATATCATGCACTAAAGATTATTATATGTACGGCTTAAGTATTAAGCACTCATATGATATGTAAATTTCTGGCAACGTTACATACAAGGGTTACCTGATATGAACTTAATTTACGAGAGAACAAGTGAATTAAAAAACAGAGTTATAACTATGTCTGTAATATATAAAATAGGTATGGGTAAACATATTTGATTATACTATAAACATCTTTGGACTTTACGTACATGATGACTTTTAGATTCCTTTAAAGCAATTTCCAATCTATTTGTCAAATGCACTAAATTAGGCAGGTCACACGAAAGTAACACATGATGAATAACATTCTGACAGTGACTGGCAGCTTTTGCATCCTGTATACTTGAATTAATACATATAGATGAAATGTGGTCGCTGTAGCTCTGATCTTTGGAATTATGATCTTCACGGTGACCAACTTTCTTAGGTGTGGTTATAACAAAGTTCAATGTTAACATTGGCTTGATTTCTTCTTGGCAGGCTCGAGATGCTAGCTGTAACAGTATATGTTACTAAACCATTTGCATGAGAAATTACAATAAACTACTACATATGTATTACTAAGGTTTTGTCTGATTATCATGTATATACAGTGTACACCACATACATAGTGTACACCACTTTACAGAAGTAACCATTTTTATTTTCTGATATTAATTTTAATTTTTTAAAGATACCATTCTTCTTTGCATATGTGTGACTAATGTTCATCAAAGCAGCTTCCTAGATTTTTTGTGTGTCCAAGTGAATTCGATATTGGAGTAAATTCACAATTTGATCCGAATAATCTTTTTTCCCATGTTTGAAACTTAAAATGCAAACAAGTTGCGGATCTCAGCTACTACTTCATTAAATACTATAAATTCCAAAAACGAGTTTGAGAAATTAATTTAATAATTTTATATTACCTGCACTTCAAACCTCCACATAAAATCCTGGTAACTTGGGTCTTTATCTTGCAATAGGAACAAGGCACTACAGAGTTCAGATTTCTTAGAATTATACAGTTTGAGTAGAACTTCTTGCTGCTCTGGTGCAAAACCGGCAATTGTTAAAGAAGACTTAAAATTTGCTTCTGAAAGCTTTTATAACAAACTGATTAGTATTCAATTATGGCACAGTATAATCAGAAATAAGAAATATGTTACATGACAAGTGAAAAATAAAAAATAAAATTTAATACATTAAAAGATAAACATACATTATGTTTACATCCTTCTATAATAAGGTATGCTAATGCATGGATCAAATCTTGAACACAAACCACAGATATATCCAATTTTTCTGAAAAGAGACAAAAACAAATAATCATAATACTAATTAACATTCAATGAAACTAATATTATTCATGTTTGCACAAATCTCACCTGCTGCAATGTTATTCTTTTTGTGATTAATCCCATTATTTAAGAAATCAAGAGTTAATTTACAAAAATCTACAAGAACTGAAACAATAAAAATGTAGTTATTTTCCTTTTTATTTCCTAATTTTTAATTTATAACATTCAGACAAATAAAAATAATACGTTAAGTTAGTGAAAGTGTATTACCCTGAACCGAGTGCTGATGCAAAAAACTTAAATGTGTTTTTTGTAATTCGCTCAGAAAAAGTATCATTTTTAAACAATTAAAATAGTAAACACAATAATACACTTAGGTTAATAAAGCTACATAGGTAAAATAAAAAATGTTAACATTAATATCAAAAATATTCACGTTTTCTGTATAACTTAAAGCTTATAGTATTAAACCAAAACCTGAAAATTAATTATTTATTTCTCAGCATAGTCGTACTCATATGACAGTTGACAGATGAGTCAAATGACAATGAGTAACGTCGGTCTGACTGACATAATATAAATCTGAACCATAGATAACACATATAGGTATTGGATTATTTTTTATTATAATTATTGAGATGAAATTGACATGTATACTTATAATTAGCCTAAAAAAGGCGTTAAGGCATCTTTGCCTTCTTACAGTGTAAAAGTTATTGGTAAACGTATTTCTAAGATGAACAATATTATTTAAATATATTATAAAACCATTTTTAAATAATACACTTTTCGTTTTCTTCTGCAAAAGAGACCTTAAAGAGTTTTACTTGAATTTTCGTATTATTTTTCATTATTGCCTGGCTGTGTATTTTAAATTCTTTGTCATTTTTATTTTTTTTAGCCAACATTGCATCAATCAAATTAAACGGATTTGATCTCTGTCATTCTGTCAAATTTTAATTGGGTAGAGTTCTTTTGACATCCATCACGTAGATTAATTATTTTTCGTGTTTTTACCTTTATAGAAATAAAATTAAATTAGGACATCTAAGTTATGATTATAGGAGTCTTACGATCCAACCGAAAAAGATGGCTCTGAAAAAGGTCAAAGGAAACTTCGAAAGAATGTTTGACAAAAATTTAACAGATTTGGTTCGTGGAATTAGGAATAACAAAGATAATGAGGTATTTATTTATATAAATGAGATAAATCTGAGGAGACACAGCATAATAATTTAATTAATTCAATTCTACGCAAATACTATTTGTATTAAAAATAAGTTGACATTTTAGGCGAAATATATAGCGCAATGTATGGAAGAAATAAAGGTAGAACTGCGGCAAGATAATATAGGAGTGAAAGCGAACGCTGTCGCGAAGCTAACATATGTAAGTGTCCTGTTTCATTCCTTTTATTACAATTCATGTTTGAAAAACTTTAGTCATTGTCACAAACTTAATAACTGTTTTATTACATTACTTCAGTTATAACTATATTATTTTTGTAAAACATTTTTTTTTAATTCAATATATTTTTAAAACCCTGAATATATTTGCCTACAAGTGTAAATAATTTTTAAAATTGAGTTTATTCAAAAAAAAATTATGAAGCATTAATATCAAAGTACATGAGGATTATATCTTATTAAAAATTATCTGTTTCATTTTCTTAACATTTTCAATATACAGACTTTTGATTTCAGCTCCAGATGTTGGGATACGATATATCATGGGCTATATTTAATATAATTGAAGTGATGAGTTCTAATAAGTTTACTTACAAAAGAATTGGTTACTTAGCAGCTAGTCAATCATTCCATGCAGACTCCGAATTACTTATGCTTACTACTAATATGATAAGGAAGGATTTAAATGCTCAGAATCAGTATGAAGCAGGGTTGGCCCTCAGCGGGCTCAGTTGTTTCATATCTCACGACTTAGCTAGAGACTTGGCAAATGATATCATGACATTGGTTTGTATTTTTGTGTTTATTAAGTACTAACATGTTATCTTTATATTTTACTTACTATTAGAGAAGACCATTAAGTTATTAGTTTATATTGTTGTCATAGCAACATTATAACACAGTTTATATAAGAAAATAAAACATTTTAATAAATAGTGATAAGTGGGTCTTTTCACTTACCACATGATTAGTATAAAATAAAAAATAGTAGCTTTGTTTTGTTCTATTTATGGTAAATACATAACACTTTCAGATGAGCTCAACTAAACCTTATCTTAGGATGAAAGCAGTTCTGATGATGTACAAGGTATTTTTAAGATATCCAGAGGCATTAAGGCCAGCTTTCCCAAAGTTAAAAGAGAAATTGGAAGATCCAGATCCAGGTAATATTATACTTTTCCAATGATAAAATTGTTTTTTTTTTTGTTATATTAAGAGAATTGTAGTCCAATCAACACTCCTGAATTAAAGTTAATTGCCACATATATCCTAAATATGGAGTTAACCCACATTCTGATAACTGAAACATAACTGACAAAAGTTGTATCTCATTAGAAATTGGCATGATAGAGGCAACCCCGTTAAAATTGGATAGATCTAAAATTTAGGTAATAAGTTAACCTTAAAATATTTTACAGGTGTACAGTCTGCAGCTGTGAATGTAGTTTGTGAATTGGCAAGAAAGAATCCAAAAAACTACTTGTCCCTCGCTCCTGTCTTCTTTAAGTTAATGACAACATCCACAAATAATTGGATGTTGATTAAAATCATCAAACTGGTATGTGTTTGGCATTTGTTTTGTATGAGCTAATTAATTCTGCTATTGTAAGAGACAATTCTTTGATCAACAACTAATGTTTACTGTTTTAAGTTAAGTGTTTTATATTTTAGGCTATTTACTTTTTTAACACATTTTGAAGTACACATACATGCATGTTTCACAGTTGCCAGGATGCAGACTTGAAGCTGAAAATTGTATTAATGACTATATCTTAACTTAACGGTGTTGTGACTTTCCACAGTTTGGTTTAATGACTCAGTACGAACCTGATATTGGAAGAAAAATATCCCAAAGCCTCATAGATCTAATTTGCAGGTACCATTTGCGACACTATGCGAAGAGAGTTTTCCAGCTGCTAGAATCATCCACCACACCTCAGCATAAAACTTTACTGAATTAATAACCACTACCAACAAATTGGCTTATTCATAATTTGCAACTGCTCAAATAGTGGATTTATTTGCAACATAAAACAAACATCCCGTGATATCATTAAATATACATATATATATATGCATGCCTCTCATGTGAATTTTTCGGACTATCAATGAAGGCATTGCAAATTTTGTAATATTGCCATTAAATTGTGTATAAATAACACAAATTAAACATACACAAAGATTGGCATGTCTCACATTTTTTTTCTTATTTTTGCTGCAAGCAAAGAAAAAAAAACATTACTAACTTACTCGAGTGGTATCTGCCTCAAGTTGAAAATTATATACTGTACAATATCAAAATTATATACATGTCCAGTTTCCAGTACAAATTAAGCGCCATGTCATACGCATAAGCTAGTCTTATGTAGTTTCATTGTATTTGTTCCAGTTTGGTGCCTTAACCCCATTAGAGCCCCGACTTGGCAAGAAACTGATAGAGCCATTAACTAATTTAATACATAGGTGAGTCGGAAACGCGATGACCCTTGTTTAACCTAACTTCTATACTTGGTCTCTATGGGGTGAAGGGAATAAGCGTGACTAGCGGTGTCATCGCAACAACAATTTATGTTTATTGCTAGTTGATACTGTTTTAAAGGACAGCTTTCACTGCTTGTTACAACTTCTGCTTTATTTTAGTTGAAAATATTATTAGTAGCTTATTAGTTATCACAGAGTAACTAACATCACAGAGTGATATAGCTAGATTGAATTTCCTTTATCACAGTTTGCTTGTAACAACTTTTTGTGATAGTAAATCACTATAGCAGACACACGGTTATTTTTATCTTTATTTTATTGTGATATAAATATTGCACTATTACCTTTCGTGCAAAAATGTCTGTAGATAAATATTATTTAATGGTATATGATATACGACACAGGAATATGTCAGCTATTTATTTATACTTTTATTGTGCCTCGGTCAGCTTGTGTTAAGTCATAAAAATGTATAACCTCAGTTGCTGCAAAAGGTTTCTTTTGTCGCAAACAATACCTAATACGGTATCAATAGATAACTAGATTATAGCTTATATTTTAATGCACAATATATCTGAAGTTGTATTGAAACAGGTCTGGTAGGAAACTATCAATATTTTAGATACTTAATGGATTATTCTTGTGCGTAAATTAGATTTAATGACTATTTTTATTTTTTTGAGAAGCGAAGGTTTAAAAGCTTTAAAAAGACAAACTAGTTTTCGGTGTTAGTCATCTTCTCTATGTATGTATTATACTTGGGATTACGTAAACGTTTAAGAATATTGGCCTTGATTGGTCATTTATCTATGTTCTAAGTGATCGCTTCCTAAGTAGGTTAAGGGCGTGTTCAGATGGTTGTGCAAATACGTAGATCCACAAGAGCATCTAATTATGTAAAAGTTCGTACGTTCTGTAATTTATTGCTTAGCTTTCAAAATAATCACGACAGTTCATTCGTCCTTCACAAGGTTTAAGTTGGTCACCTTAAATATACTACGCTCTTTAAATTTGAACACGTTTCAAAGAGTTGCTTCACAACAGAAAGAGTCTGAGTTTCAATTGTCTTTACTGTCTGTACTTTCTGTATTTAATTCGAATACAATGCGAACAAAACACCTGTAGAAGTTTCGTGTGACGTTATCTTTACTATATCCGTAATGAAATAACTGATTTCAAAACGAATAGAATACACGTAGGTGTTTTGGCTAACGTATCCTTTACTGCATCCGTACGGTTATTTCAGAACGAACAGAATACGCGTAGATGTTTCGGAAGACTGCCTTTACTGTAACCGCGCGGCTAAATCGGATATAAAATAGAATACGTATAAGTTTCTTGAGACCATAGATTGTCTTGGTTCTATAAATATAAAGTAATAGGAATTTCGAAAAAGGTTTCGATAGACGTTGTCTTTTTTGTATCCGTGCGGTTCTTTCGAATTTAAAGTTAAACAATACATGTCTTGTGACATTGGTTTGTCTCACGGCAGCACATCGGCGATGTCGTTGCTGTATGAGTGCATCAACACGGTGATAGCTGTGCTTATCAGTATCAGCAGCGGGATGCCCGGCCACGCTGCGTCCGTGCAGCTCTGCGTGCAGAAGCTGAGGATACTCATCGAGGACAGCGATCAGAACCGTGACTCACTTTTTTTATCTTTAATCTTTTTGGAATAAAACAAGATACTTCGATGGGATTTCATTCGAGTTTAGGCACTCACACGCTATTTCTGTTTTCAGTTAAATATTTAGGATTGTTGGCGATGTCGCGTATACTCAAGTCCCATCCGAAGTCCGTGCAAGCTCACAAAGACCTCGTTCTCGCCTGCCTCGATGATAAGGACGAGTCCATTCGGCTAAGAGCTTTGGGTCTGCTCTACGGAATGGTAAGTATGCGTAGATGATAGTCTTACCGAACGTGTGTCCTGTAAGACTACTGTAGATATTACGCTACCTCGCCAATGTGTCACTTAGCCTGGGCAAAGAGACACATTGGCGTTTTACAGTTTACCTTGATACCCGAATCAGCTACAGATACGATACAGCTCTAGAACCGTTATATAGAGTGCAATTTACATTTTACAAATATTTGTACACGAAGCTGGACAAAAGATTCATAAGGAATTATCAGCGCATTATCAAGCCATTTCCAATCTGATTTATTGAGTAGACACAAGAAATTTAACTGACTTTCTCATCTCTATTGAAGTTATGGTTGACCTAAAGTAGGGACGTTGTCATAAACGCATACGTGTAACGTATACGTGCATACGACAAGCGTATCTGGGCGTGTGTGTGTTGTCAGTTTATAGGACGTGTCGTGTACAGGTGTCAAAAAAGAATCTGATGGAGATAGTGAAGAAGTTGATGGTACACATGGAACGTGCTGAGGGTACGCTGTATCGTGACGAGCTACTGACGCGCATGATCGAGATCTGCTCGCAGAACAATTACCAGCACGTGATTGACTTCGAGTGGTACGTCACCGTGCTCGCCGAGCTCACGGAGATGGAGACCAGCTCCAAGCACGGTACTTTGTGATAATAAACATTGTATTTTTTAATTGCTATAAAAGTAGAATGTAGTTAACTTTATGTTAAATGACCCCTGTGGCCCATAAGAACAAATAACGAACTAGCCCCCTCAATATCAAAGCATATGAGCTCCTCTGTGCTAGGTCCGCTGGGTTGTCCTTGACCGTAACGTGTTCACCAAGAGATATGTTAAATTGTTTTATTGTTTTACTTCCCTTATTTACAGTAATTACAATTACTTAAAGATTACTTAAAGAAAAACCTAGATTTCCTCACCTGGTCCTTTAGAACATCAAGTAACACAGTAACAAGTAAAAGAACATACGACTCCATAGGGTTACGTATAAAAAATCTAAGGACATGTGTTTACCACAGGGTGCACGATCGCCGCGCAACTGCTCGAAGTGGGCGCGCGCGTCGCCGACGTGCGTGCGTTCGCAGCGCGCGAGAGCGCCGCGCTATGCGCGCGCGCAGCTGCCTCTCCCCCGGGGCCGGCGTCGCGCGAGGTGCTCTACGCCGCCAGCTACGTCCTCGCCGAGTACACCACGTGAGTGACGATATTTAAAATACGCAGTGGGCGTGGAGCTGATGTTTTTGGGTCACTTTTGATTTATTATTTATTATGGATTAGAAGACGACACTGAATCTTCGCGCCAGACTCTCGGCGCTTAGGCGTTTTGTAAGGCTTTCTTACGCCGCCTAGTTTTGTCTATAAATATTTTTATCGTATATTGTTAAATTAGACATCTTAGGCATATTGAGTCATGATTGTTAATATACTTTTGATACACGTCACCAGGCTTTGCGTAAAAATTACCATATTAACTGTCTATATCACTTTTGCGTTTCATCGAGTTTCAAATATATTTTTGTATAGTGAGGAGGATCTAATGCGCGAGTCAATATCGCCGCTGACGCTATGCGCGGGCGTCGGCGGGGCGTACATGCGCGCGCGCGCCGTGTGCGTGCACGCCGCGCTCAAGCTATGCGCCAAGTTGCTGCTCAAGTTCGAGAAGCGGGGGGACATTGCTTCCGCCATATCTGTAAGTTGTTTTTTTATAGTTTGTCTTATGGTCTATAATCTACACTATCCGATAATTTTGCATTTATATCATTTATTATTTATATTTTGTTCGTTCAAGAACACCAATCGACGTGTCTGCTTATATATTCTTAATGGTACGAGTTAATTAATTAAGCATAATTTTCTTTAAGTACATATCCCTATAGAAATAAATACCCGTACAAAGCTAAAGTTTTAATTTTTAACTATATCATAATTCTATTCAGGTGGTCCGTGAAACTCTAGCCGGCATGCAGCCATTGCTGTGCAGCGAAGATATGGAGGTGCAGGAGAGGGCTCACAACGCTACCGCACTCCTGAACCTGGTGCTGCAGCAGATCAGCCCAGAGCACGCTGCCGAGGAGGGAACGGCTGTGCAGGACCTTACACTCATCACCGATACGCTTGTGGATCATGAGCACAGGTATTCAAGGATTTTTTTAACTGATTTCTCAAAGACAAGTAAATAATTAAGTATTAAATGATCCCGTGTTAAATGATAGGTTAATGAAGTAAGTTATAGTGTAAAGATTAAATTCTAAAGAGATTCTATTCGTAAAACTATAAACTTAAAAATAAAATTATAAATATTTTAACTATTTTACAGTAATGGCCTCGACAAAGAAGAAGCGGGCGACGAAGACATGGAGAACGGTGAAGTGGCCCACAAGAGCTTCAGCGGCGGTTTGATCGAAGACCTGGCCAGCCTCTTCGAAGGGGAACTGAAACCGGTCGCGCCTAAAGCGCAGAAAAAAGTGCCCATGCCTCCAGAGTGAGTTTTTTATCCGTAGATAAAAAGACCCGCCTCCTTTTTTCTCTTTCCGCCTACTTTCTCCCTTCTCAATCTTCCATCTCTTTCATTCTCTTCGCTTCTATTCCGTCTAAACTGGGTAGTCCGAAATGCGCACGGATCGAAACTATTTCCTGCTACATAAAGATTCTACGATTCTAAAGCTCTACTGGGGGAGGAGTTTAGCCCTGTATCAAAATTTGTTTGTACCCCATATAAAAACAAGAGGGTTTTATAAAGAAGTTTTTTGTTTCGAACTGTTTCGAATTTTTTTTTACCTTTGCTGCAACAGTGACTCGATCTATCGACAACATACATACCAACACGATAGCTATAGTAGCCAAGAACCCTTTCTGACCGTTCTCCTTACACCACATGGTTGTAGGCTCGAGCTGGGGCAATGGTTGTCGCGGTCGCGCTGGTCGTCGGAGAGCTCCAGTTCTGAAGAGGAGGGCGACGCGCAGTTCACGACGCCCGCGCCACCTCCCGACGCGGCCCGCCCCGTTACACACCTCACCGAAGATGAACTGCATATGGTACGTTGTTATGTATTTGCACAAACATAAAATAATACCAAAAATAAGCATTAAGAAAGTAGTTATAGGTGAAATATACTTGAAATACTCTGTTACACACTATACTCAGTTCCGGATACACAGTACCCACTATACTCAAAACATGGAGTATCACGCTCATATCACTTGGTACTAACTAATAAACTTTCAATAATATGCCTACTCAAAACTCAGTACCACTGAATATGAAACGCAGTTCAATGCAAAGTAACCTGAACTCAATAATCACATTTTTTTACTACTTGTTATATACTCAATGTTCATACTATTCAATACTTGCAGTACTCAAT
>DWJH01000321.1:0-11507 GCA_018248735.1 Tagiades litigiosa | reverse complement strand
GAGGTGGGTTACAGCTGTCATGGGCTGCAGTTGTCACTTAACATCAGGTGAACTGCACGCTCGTTTGCTACTCTTAAATTATTATATGTTCTGCAAAGTGGTGGTACATTGTTTTGTTCTATAATCAATAGTTTTTGCAGCGCACGCCGTGTAGATTTTTTCCTACTAGGATCTAAAAATTTTACAGTATGTATTGTTATTAGCTCATATATTCCATTTAAATACGAGTTTAAATTAACACCTCAGGCGTACTCAGGCGAGTTGTTGACATTTCAAAACCAGTTAGATATTACAGATCGGTTGAGTGTATAACGTTTGATAGAACATATAATTAAAACCAGGAAAATACTTTACGTGTATCTTCTTCTGCTCGTAGCTCTCCGTGTAGCGAAGGTTTGCCCGATAATTACATTCGCGTCTTTGTTTTAGATAGGAACTTTATCAGATCGGTTCTTAGTGTTAATTTGGAATCATTCAGGTTCATCATTTTGGAGATGAGATATTTCTTTACTACTAGAATATTTTTACTAGCAATCTTGCGATTGGAAGTCTTTCGGTGCCTATTATAGTATTAAAATTTTTATAAACATATGTTTTTTTTTATTTATACTATTTTCCTTTTAAGGTTTGGTACCTACGTACTTTAAAAGAAAAGTTATTAAGATATCCGGATATACTGGTTACTTCCGACGTTATAAGCGTTGTTTTGCCGATGTAATTGACATTGTTGAACTTGCCAAGTTATCCTGACCTCGCAAGGCGGCTAGAAAACACTTATAATAAAGGTTAATCGCGCCGTTTATGTTAGTACTTCAATTGATTGTCGCATTATTTGTGCAATTCGTATGCAAAATGGCATAAAATCTTTTCTCTGTCTATACTTAATATAACTTATCCGTTAGAGGTTCAAATTTGACTGGACTCTATTTCATATTTACTTTTTCATTTCAAGCCATCTCAAAGATTTTTACTGAATAATTAGGTAGGTGAGGTAAGTAACATAAGTATTTCTTTTTCAATACTCTGCTAACTATTAACAGTAATTTATGTTTGGGATGTAAAACCATTTGAGCGTTTTTTACCGAAATATCAATATAATTTGACTGCAGAATCGTCACTCTTAATGACAATCTTGGCACCATTTTTTATAAAAATGCCATCCAAAAACCCCATATCCTTTGGATTTTTTTTTCATACAACCCTTGTCATAACAATTACAGGTACAACAAAAAATAATGGCTTATTGAAGTCCAACTCTTTTGATGTTATTACATTTTGTATATATTGATACGATTGAAACATATAATTTCGGGAACTATGTATAAAAAAATGAAAACCACGGCAGCATTGGTTTATGTTAATACTGAGTTGTAAATATTTTTTTTACAAATCGATACATCGATACATCAAACTGTTCGAGCTTTTAATTAATGAAGTATTTGTAGTTGATCTGTAACCCAAAAACTATATGCACATGTAGTACATAGTTAATAAGCTATACCAAGGTAACATATTTCCTCATTGCGACGAAGACAACAACAATAAGGTAATAAAGAAAAATTGAATCCAGACAAGAACGATTTTCTCATATATCAGTTTAACTCTGTTAAGAGCAAATTAACGCATAATTTTATATACGTACTTATGTAATCATCGTCAATCGGTTGAATTTTGATTAAAACTCATTAAAAGGTTAATTAAACTATTGCTACCTTCCTACTACCTATATATCTGCCATCTCTGTACGACTTTACGTCACAGGTGAACAAACTTTTTTATAATATTCAATTTTTTATTTGGTTACACTGAATTTGGTAACAATAAGACATTGATAAAAAAAACAAAATCTGTTGACAAATAGAGAAGAAAATATATTTAACCGCTTTATTTTATTACAAAATAATAATTTCAATTTTTAAGCCCTTGTAAAACCAAAGGCCATGTTAAAATGTCCGTGAACCGACCATAAATGAGCAGCGATCTATTGTGTCGTAATAATAGGTATTATACCATGATAATGGGTATACACTGCCCTATTTTTTAATACAGGAAGTTATGACTAACTAGAGAAAGTATGATTTGTGTATTTGACTGCAGTATTGTAACTGTGGAGTAAAGCAAATATCTTTGTCAGCATGTGACAAACTTGTGACAAACATAATTCTTATAAAAATAGTTTTACTACATATTTTTTAAATAACTTTAAATCTAAATTATCATAAGTACTTGAAGATTTGAATCTTCCGTCATTTCTTACCCCGGCAATCATCTCTAAAATCAAAATTTATTGCCATAGATTAAATAACAGCTATCGAGGTGACGGGAAGTCTCTATTTTGGGACTCGGGACCCCACTTATAAATTGATTGCAAACTCAATTCCGGCACCATAACTATAGGCATATGGATTGACCGAAGAGGTGCCCAGAATTTGCTTGTCTTCAATCATCTACTTTGTTCCTTGTAATATAACAGAATTGACATACGCAGATAACGTAGTTATTAAAAACTTTCTGTAGTCTCTGACCCAACAAACGTATTTCTGTTATATTATTTATACCAGTATAACAAATTTATAAAACACCTTGACAAATTATATAAATACATATTTCTCATGAATTCCTCTCTATTGATAAAAACTGCATGAAAATCCGTTTCGTAGTTTTCTAGTTTATCGCGAACAGACAAACAGAAGCAGCGGAGGATTTTGTTTTATAAAAAGTAGTAATTCCATCAAATTATTATACTACAGCAGAACAATATAAATAGACACAAAGAGACCTGTAGGTATATTGAGTTCTGCAAAATACGACAAATTCTTTCTATTGCAAATTAATTTAACCATATTATTCCAACAATGGATTACTGCAAAGAAACACCTGATATAATAATTTTATTTTCGTGTGAACTTAATTTCAGTTATGATTACTTGTTTGCGAATCAGGATGCCAAAAAAAATCATGCGGGTCAGAAATATAATACTGATATGGCTAGATTACTAGATTGCTCGAAGCTTCTACGCCCGACGTATTTTTAATTTTAACGAATATTTCTGAAGCTAAAATAAGTATACATTCAATACATAATTAAATTAATTCAATTTAAAATTTACGATAAAATTCGATCAAGGGAAGCACCTTATAAAATAATCATTTTTAGCATTAAATTTTGAATTGACGACTCTATAACATTATCTTTTCTTTAAAAATATAACTAATCACAAAAACATTCTAAGATGATAAAAAATAAATTAAGTAAAATACTACTTCATATTTTAGCAAGTTCTTATAAGCAACTATATACTGGCACTAACGGCTTGCATTATATGAAAGTATCGTCACTTATAAATTGATCTGCCCACCGGTTCATAAAGATATGACTCATACAGAATTAGGTATCTAGGAGTGGGTACCTGACATTCCATCTATGTATAAGCCGAATAAACAAAAAGTCTCATTATTTAAAAATGTAAGGAATTACTACGTATCCGAGAAGACCGCTTTAAAAACAATTATTTTTTTAATTTTAAATTAATGCACCTTTATATCCATTTTTTATTAATTGTTTAATATTGTATATACAATGAAAAATATTTTTAATGTATTATTTAAGTTACGGAAAATCTTGTATCTGGAATACTTGACAGTTTATAACAATACCCCTATAGGGGTCTCTGGATGGCAATCATGATTTTGGAAGATCTGATTAAAAACTTGAAAAAAATTTAATAATAAATTGAAATTAAAACTGAAAAATAATTGAAGATTATATATTATCACAAGAACATTTGTTTTTTTTTGAAGATTGTTCTTCAGAACTAAATCGATGTTGAAGAGGTATGGTAAATAACTTACCCTAACGATTCTTAATATAATTATGGTTAGGATTATAGACGAACTAACTTACTTAACGAACTTAAAAGTTTGTTCAAAAAAAGAACAAGCTTCGTTTAATGTTGGTAAAACAAGTTTAGCAGGGATTTGTTTAATTTATAATAATGTGCAAAACCGTTTAAACAACTTAGCCTATAACAAATACTTGTGGTATTTGTAGAGCAAGAAGTTGAAATTATATCCGTTAAATATACGCTTTTTATACGTTCTAGGCTAGGTTTATTTGCTTTACTTATGTCTGAGAAGAATGTGTAGTAAATAACAAAAGGTGCCGTGACTTCGATATTATATGTAATATTGTAATATAAACACAACAAGTGCAGTATCTATTTACAATTCAAATGACTGTGAACAAAGTCGGACAAGTTGTGAGCGTTATAATATTTAGTTCAAATATTGTTTTACCGATTTAACTAACGTGTATTCTATAATTGAAACTCAATTTCGCATTTTTACCAAATCTTCAACGGCTCTTAGTTATTCAGTTATTCCGTACAAATTGATAAGCATGAATTGTTTCGCGAATCTGAAGTGAGGGTTACTTACCATTATTTACGCCGACTAACCGCAGCATCTCTCAAACTTCACATACAACATAAACATTCACTTGGGCGTCACCTATGTGTTGTTTTCTTTGAATTCTATGTCAGAATTAAGGTTGTAAGCTACGCAATCTCAAACGTTCTAATATTCATCCGTATGTTTTTATTCCAGGATTGGTGACGTGACTGCGTGTGTTAGTTGACCGCCTGGATAGTGTGTACTGAGAAGCGCGTGCAGACAACTGCCAGTTGGTACCTATGCCAATTGTACCGACTTTATTTGTTAACTAGCCACGCGTTAGGAAACAATTGTGCTCTCTGTCAGCTAGTACATAAGATTTAAATGGCCGCTCCGTTGCACATTTGTCCATACACCTTGCGAGGTGTAAAAGTGTACACCTGCCATGTCAAGGCTAATTGTGTAGTCGATCATTTTCTTCTTAATGTCCAAGGTTTACAATGCGATAACTAATTGCTTAATGTTGTTTTACATATGGTATTTACTTTCTTGGTATGCATGATTTTATTTCGGTAAATGTAAATCTGACAATTTCATTTTCACAGATTAGTTTATAATTCTAATTTAAACATATAAAGATGAACTTTACTTACTTAACTATACTTACATCCAATTTATAACATACTTTTTAAATTAAGTAACAATAAAAATTGTAAGTAGTAATACACATTGCATTTATGTTATTGAACTCTCTCTCTCTCTCTAACAAACATGAAACGCTCTTATGTGCTGTCGGGAAAATCTAACACCCTTTCCGACGATAAAGGGAAAGGAAAACGATGGAATGTTACTATTATCTAGCCGCTAACGGACGCATTCGCCAATGACAATGAAAGTCGAAGCAAATCCGGCGAGCGCTGATAACCAAACAAAGGGTCAATGTGAGTGTCGCCTTGGTTGCCAATATCCGTCGTTTTGTCCGCCAATTTCCAGCTCCTCACGACTGCATTGTCAACCGGTATTAATAGCCACAACTTGCCGCAGTTTTCAATGGATGTCCCTAATTAATGAACGAATATGCATCCAATAAGATTACACTTAAGCAGTCTCATACATACAGGTACACCATGTCTAGTCGACGCATAGTGGAAGATCTAATATGTCCAACATTTATACATAAAATTTATTACAGTATTTAAACAATTAAAAATATCATAATGATTATACATTATTTCACACTTCTCATAAGTATTAGTAAAATGGAAATAATTGAGGGGTTGATTAAAAAGAAATATTATGAACATTGTAATTAGTATATCATACAACACACATACAAAATATTTTATATGAACAGTAGCTAATTTAAAAGTCGTTACGAAAACCAAAATGGGAAAGAAAACGTAGTCGAAGAAGGTACTAAGAATATTAGCCGCAGCGAAAAAATGATCATAATAACATAAGTGCTAGAATTAGATTGCAAAAGAAATAAAAATTATTATCTCTAAGCGAAACACTTACGGGACTTAGAATCTGAACTTAAAAATATAAATAGCTGACATTTATGTTAAAGTCTAAGAAATAAGAAGAACTAGACTATTTAAACGTTACAGAGCATAGACTATAAATATTCTCGAATATGTGGTTTCCATATTAGATTCAGATAGTTTCACGACACAGATATATTTAAATGAAACAAATAGAAAATATTCATTGTGATATATGAACAATTTTCCGCATCACATATAGTAGAGATGTTACCAGCTCTATTTAGCGCTATTACGCCAACTCAGTTATCTCAACTAATGTGTTAAATAATTTTAATGCACAAAGCGGAACAAAAGATTACATAATATTCTGCTATTGATAAAACATGCTTGCCTCTAATATGAATGCTACAGAGGGTACTAGAGGTAAGAAAAATCATCTTATACGAGAAGCTGACTGAAAAACTGCCCGCTTGTAGATGATACGTAGAAAGCCAATAATAATGACGCTATTGTAGATGAGCACACGAAGATAGTTAAAAAGAGTGAATTACGCCGAGTTAAAGCATTTCATTTGTTACGTGAATTGTTTACGTAGTCTTCTTTGAAGTAGCTATAAGCAGCTTGCCTTTAAAAAAAGTAAAAAAATCGAGTAAGTACACGTGTGGTAATAGTACCTTCTTACCTAACGCCTAAAGATCAACTCTGTTTGAAACAGAGACGGTACTTATTATTAATCCTTATTAGTCCTTTTGATTTAACAATTTAAATAAACTGAGCTGAAATTATTCAGTTCACCTGACGATTTCATAGTTGCCCATCTCTACCATACAGTAATAAATTCGCCCTCCAGCGACGTGTTATCCAACAAGACAGATGGTCTGTCAGAAGCGTTCAAGAGCGACGCCATTATCAAATTATTCTCCCCGGCACTATGATGCTCTTTCCACTGCCAGGGTCGCTGCTCTTTCCGTCCGTCGCCCTCTGCCGCTTCCCGGATTGTGGTTCTGAAATAAAATATACATAGTGTAAAACAAAATCGTTTCCAGTCGTCTGTACGGATAAATCTTATGAACTACGAATTTCAATGCGGTTTTCATCAATGGACAGAGTGAATGAGAAAACTCGTGAATTTCAAAGATTAGCAATGCATTGAAATTAAAAAGAATTTCGTGCGCTTATGAATCCAAACGCTGTCTAAACCTTTTTGAGCAATTCCTATTCAAAGTTATGATGGTCTTATAATTTTCAAGGAACTATTCTCTGTTATCTTATATGTTTAAATAATGATGAATTGAATGCGAGAGCAATCTCAGATAAACAGTCATAGTAGGACATTCGTAAATTATACACAGGTTTATAAGAAAATTGGCATTTTATATTATGCGATTGCAATAGTTCATTTTAATAATAATTTAATATAATACGACAGCAATACTGGTGACACCGTTTACAATGATTGCTTGCGACATTAGCAAAATTAATGGCGCATTATCAAATAAATGTTGCCGATATTTAAGGTAAGGAACTACATATAAGTTACTGTTTATTTTTGTTTATAAATAAATAACTTGTAATATTATAACATACATACACGCATAACATTACATCACGTACAGAATAATCGTAGCAACTTTAAATATTCAAACTAGTCAACAATGATGTTGATGACAGATATTAGAAATGCGTACATTTCATGAGTGAAAATGTGATCGACAAGAAAAATTTTAATAATGTTACATTCATACGTATGTAACGAAGTTCAGTTGCTTTATGTTCTATTTATGTTTAATATATTATTAAAACTTGTCTCGTCCTGCGTTGCTATTTTGAAGATATAAGTTTCTCGGTTCATAATCATGTCGAGTACACGCAATTAATTTTTACAGTGTAAAAATATACAGTACAAAAAGTTATAATAATTTCTACTGCAGTTTTTTTAAACATTGATTGATGAAGTTTAATATAATATTGCAGGCATATACATCAAAGGAAATCAATTCGCCGGCATGAAGAACGTATTGTATTCAAAACTGGAGAACTAAATATCGACAAATCAAACTTAAGCAAATACCGCGAGCTTCCAGATTTAGTGACAGCAATTACTGAAGCCAGGTGGAGGTGGACCTTGCTATGGTGTATGTTCGCATATGTGTGTAACTGGCTTATATTCGCATTTATATGGTGGACAATTCTTTATCTACATGGTGATTTAGAACTGGAACATTTACCCAATGAAATAAATTCAACTAACTGGAAACCATGCGTTCGTGAAATATACAGTTTTACGTCAATTGTCCTATTCAGTATTGAAATACACACCACAATCGGTTATGGAAAAAGAGCCATCACCTTAGAATGCAGTTCAGCTATGTTCACTATGTGCATTGAGACTATCACAGGAAAAATAATTCAATCTCTCATCATTGGAATAGTTTTCGCCAAACTAACTAGGCCTAAGAATAGAGCTCAGACAATTATATTCACAAAAAATGCCATCGTAAATCAAAGAAACACTAAACTCAGTTTAATATTCAGAGTAGGAAATGTAAGAAAAGCCAGGATAATTGGAGCAACTGTCGCTGCGTATCTGATTAAGTATCGCACAGGATTTAAGGATTTACTAAACTATGAGCAAGTAGAACTAAAATTGGAGATAAATTCAAGTGATGCGTTACATGCGTATCCTATTTCAGTAGTGCACGAAATCAATAAACTTAGTCCATTTTATAATATGTCGGCTGATGATATGCTTAAGTCGAACTTAGAAATAGTCGTCGTTTTTGAAGGAACTATCGAATCTACTGGAAAAACAGTGCAAGCAAAATCTAGTTATACAAATTATGAGATTCTATGGGGGCGACGCTTTCTCAATCCCGTTTATTATCGCAAACAGAAAAAAGTATATGTAATCGATTACTCGAAATTTAATGAAACACACCGTATTAATACCCCACTTTGTACGGCAAAAGAACTACAAAGGTACTATGAAAATCGGCGAAAGTTTAAATGAACAAGTGACATACCTTTTTCCGAAGAGTGATTCAAAGACAATAATGTTTCTTTGTTTTTAAATGTGGATGAAGAAACAAAATAATTTTCCGGAGCTCCATAATATCATGGTACATTATCTTCATAGCTATCATTTGAAGTTCTAGTGAGGATAGCTTTAATTTTACCGCATTCAACTGCCGTCTGCACGATTGTAAATCTTGATCTAATTTTAAGAGGTTTTTATTGTTTATTTCGAAATGTTCCTTTAGAAGCTTTTCTATCGACATATTGATACACTTGATAAAAGGTTAGTAATTTTTTGCTATTTTAAAATAAATATATAAACGTGTGTTGTTGTAAAGGTATGTTGTTGTTACTGTTGTGTAGACCTTAAATAGTCTCATATACTGGTAGGTACGTTCGTGCAATTTTGAAGTTGTTTAGTATGTGCGAATTGTGTCAGATTTCTTAGTATGATAAAGTTTACGATGATAACGATATGGTAGTATTGATATGAGAATGCCTTACCAACCAATTTGGAATTGTATCATCGTCAATGTTAATGACTAAGAATTATACCTATTCATATTTGTATGGGATTCATGTAAGTAAGACAGATTATCTAGGTCTATTAATAGATATTATAAATAAAATAGATATTATAAATAAAAAAATTTTTTTAGATTCTTTAAGTTTGTTTCTAAAGATTCCTCTATTTGCTAATAGATGTCGTTAGCATCTACATGTCTGAAATACTACTATTATTACAACTACGCATTAGTTCTGTTATGAAAATAAATTCCAAAACAAACAAATTAAATCAACGATTTCTTTTCTTCTAGATAGCGGTAAAAGTGTGCAATGGCGTAAATCGCGCACGGCCATGCATCTCGTTCTTCTCTAAAATATTTTTCTTAATTAATATATATTAGCGAGTTGTAATTCTACTTTTTATGATTCTGTATAAGTTTATTAAGTAGATAACACACAGCGATCACAGCCACAGGTCACAGATGCATATTGCGATTTGCGACAGATATTACACATATGGATGTTATCTATGGTAAGTTTAGCATTAAATCTCTTTGGCATATACCATGTGCATGGCTGTATACCTAGCAAAAGTGCAATGTTGTTGCTATGATGACGCAAAAAAATCATATTACAAAACATTCAATTTTTCTATTTTGGTATTCAAAATTATAAACGTGATGCTTATTATTAATTTTAAATAAACATTTCATATACATTACATTACATACAAGGAATATTATGTATATAAAACATATAAATCATAAATATTAAAACATCAAGAAACCAAATTCTGCAGATTTTTTTGCCGGAAATTACAAGACCTGGCTGAAAGAAATGTCACACTAGGAAAAAAAGAAAGAAAAAAGTTGATGACGTCCAATCTGTACTGCCAACCTTCTAACAAAAATCGAGAAAATTGAGTTGACAAAAGTGAAATGTCATTTTTGTGTCCATTGAATGGAAAAGAATCTTCTGTGTTGATTTTCTAAAAAAACTTTATCCCTTACATATAACAAGTTTTAAAAGATGTTTCGTGCTAACAATTTTGATAAATTACTTGGTAAGTGCGATTAGTGAAGACCTCTACTAATTTTGTGATTGAATTATCATGTTATCATTTCTGTAATTCCAATCTTTAATTATTCTAATTTACATCACTTTCTTTCTTGTTTTACTCATACTAGTGGCAAAAATGGTGTACTTGTGTGCGTTGTAATTATTATTTGGTAGAACACAATTTATCATTTGACACATCTGAAACAATTGTGAAATCAATTTTATTGTTCTAGATAAAGCGACTAGTAATTTGCGCTTAGATCCCGACTGGCCAACGATACTACAAATTTGTGATTTAATTCGACAAAATGACTGCACGTAAGTATTGTATCCCAAATAGACATTTTTATTGTGACCCCGTTTCAATCACACATTTGTTATTGTTATTATCTAAAAACTTTTTTATTTTCAGCCCTAAATACGCTGTGGCTGGCGTCAAAAAAAAGTTATATTCCCAAAATCCACATCAGGCTATGTTTGCACTCCTTACTTTGGAGAGCATAGTCAAAAATTGTGGTATGTATTAGTATTACATACTTTGTGAATAAAATCTAAAATGCATCAATATACAAGCTAAGCTACTCCATAAATATGTTAATAGTATAACAATGTTATCTACTACTAAATTAAATTTGTCTGCACTAAACAATTGAATATTTGAAATGCGAATGTTATAACCGGGTTGCTTTTAGGTTCTGGGATACATGATGAAGTTGCAAGCAAAGTATTTTGTGAGATGCTCCGTGATCTGGTGAAGACTACACAACATGAGAATCTTAGAACCAAAATACTGGAACTAATACAGGCCTGGGCTTTTGCTTTCCGGAACACACCTAAATATAGAGCTGTACAGGTAAAATATATTATTTGTAGTCATAACAAATTAAGCCAGGTAACAGGACAATAGCCAATTTATACTACTTAAGTCAATATAACGAGCCATGGGAACACCAGGAGCATCAGTTATGTGTGTGACTACAAAGTAAAGCTCTTTATATGTATACTATCTGACGAGGCAAAGATTGTTCGTCTATAGATCGGTGACTA
>DWJH01000320.1:0-11514 GCA_018248735.1 Tagiades litigiosa | reverse complement strand
ATTCTAGATGGCACACACATTAATAATTACTTTACATATTTGGTGACACAATAAAAAACATAACAGTTATTATATACATATATATAAAGCTTTCTTATTATTATAGAAGCAATATTTTAGCACATCAATGAACCTCGCCTTTTTATGATATTTTGTGATTTTTTAATAACCCCTTTCTTCAAACTTGATTAATGGACGGTCCCTTACAACATTATGTAAAAAATGCAGTATATATGTAAATAATAATAAATGAAAAATAAATTCAACATCTCACTATGGCAGCCAATGTTACCCTACCATCTACCAATCTACACATATCCTAATCATAAGAGATTCTCATTAATTTCATAGGAATGTATCTTTAAGTACGAATTAACAGTTAGTGTTTGGTAATAATTATCGAGCGTGTGATCACAATTATTCGTCACTAAATTCTTCTATTAATAATCTGTTTAATAATAAAGTTTGTAAAGATGTTTTTGTAGTTTCGAGCCCGTAAAAATATTACAATAAATGCGCCATCTTGAATGTTATTTACCCTATAATGACGAGTAAATAGTAAAATAAACAAGAGAAAAAAAATTACAAATTAGAGTACGTACAATACAAAACTGTATATTTAATTATACAAAATTGTAGCTGCACACGAAACATTTCAAAATGGCGTCGAGACAATATTAAAAATAATAATAAAATAAAATATTACCATACGTCGAATGTACTTACACGATAACTTCAAAATAACCATGAACTTTCGAACTATTGAAAACCGTTAAAATCATCTCGACGCGCTAATGGACCGCTCACGAACAAGAGCATTCGAAATAAATATACTATTGCTAAAATAATCACTTTATCCGTTTGTAATTATAATTATGGTTTTATATTTAGGAGACTTCCTGTGATATATAAGTAATCGCGACCTAAATTAATATCAGGCCGATTAGATTAAACAAAAGCTTTTAACGTTGGCATTGGAAACAAATAATCAGCTTACTAAATTATATCGAATAGGATATCGCATACATAATTAAGTGATCAATCATTTCACTTTATTGTTACATTGCAATAATTGTCAAAATATCATAATTCAATCAGTTTACTTTGATAAGATAATGTAAAACATTACAGTTCCTTATCGTCAATATTAATTCACAAATGATGTTATTTAGTGACTCCAAAAATATTATAAAAAAATCTTAATATTTAAAATACATTAGTATTATCAAATAAGTACAATTCAAATGTTCAATTTCTATGTATGCAAAATGGCCTTATAATTTATTTAATTTTACATTTAATTTTTAACGTATACATAAACTACTCCTAAAAGCATAATACATTACGATTATTCATATTATCAAGAAGGCATCTTTGTTATAAATATTATTAAAATTTATAATATAAATAATGTGAAACATAAGGCATATTTATCGTAAATCTAAGACAAAAATACATCATTAATTAATTTAATTTATCATTTCTTAATTAAAGAACGAAATTATGAATATTGCAAGTATTAATATTTAAATTGCGAAAATAAATAAAGAATAATTCCTATTAAAATTTAGAAGAAAAAATTAATTGCAAATTAACATAATGAAATACAAAATAATATTATAAAAATATACATAAAAATGATTTTTTCTGTAAATACACAACCAATAAATGGTATTAAAAAGATAAGTCGAATTACATACAAATTCTCATAATCAGTCAAATATACACTCTCTATTCCTACTCAAGTTCAAAGAGATTGAGCCACAATCGACTTATGTAAAAAAAATCTGAACACAATAATTTTTCTCGAGACAAATGGAAATGTTAATAGTGACTAAGCTTTTCATTCTACCAATTTTCTATTAAATGTGCCCAGAACTAGGAAATAACATTTAATATAAATTTTCTTTCTACATAGGTGAAGAAAAATATTGTGAGTGAACCCGCGTGCCAGATAGTGTGATCTCGAAGATGTGTAAAGTCTACCAATTCATGTTGGCTAGAAAGAACTATATATAGCGTATTTGTTTAGTTTGACAGGAGACCTGTTTTAGTTGTGATGATGATGAACACTAGCTGATGATGACGATGATGATGATGATGAACACTAGCTTATGATGATAAATAGTAAGAATAGATGTAAGGGTGACTTTTACCCTATCGAATGGCTGTATGTGGTGGGTTAAACCTGTTTGTGCTTATAAGTGTTTTCAGAAGAAACAAGTGTATAACAAGTGAAGGGGAACTAACCCCAATGTTTCTAAGGCGTTGACAGAATAAACAGATGGAAGGGTAATTTTTACCCCATTGAACGGCTATATGAGATGGAGTAAACCTGTTTGTGCTCACAAATGTTTTCAGAAGAAAAACTACAATTATTATGATTCTAACCCCAATGAATTTAAGGCATTGACAGAAGAAACAGGTGGAGGGGTCTTTTTACCCCATCGAACGGTTATGAGGACATTTAACCTGTTTGTGCTCACCAATTGGGCTTCTTGTGCGTGATGGTCCACTGTTGGTAAGTGTTGTGGGGGTCGCACGGAGCTAAGCCGAGCGTTCGGGCGTGCGGTTGAAGGGTTAAGCAGTGGCTGTGTAAGCGATGAACCAGTTGGTTGTGAGTTTCGTCATACCTGCAAAGGCACAAAGTGAATTACATATTTTAATACATGTTTAGGAAAATAGAAAGTTTTGTCTCATAGTTATTAATAGGTAATTCTTTTTCTTTGATAACAAATTACATATTTTTATAACATAATAAAACATCCTAACTCCTTTGTATCACATATGATTTTCTTTATAATGTCTTACATACAATTGAACTATAAAAATCATTTCCTCAAACCTTACAAAGATTTCATCTCAACTCATTAACATCCCACTACTGGGCTATAGTCTAAGAGGATTAGGCCATAGTCCACTACTCTGGCCAAATACAGATTGGCGGACTTCATACATATTCGAGAACATTATGAACTTTGAGATGAGCAGGTTTCCTCACGATGTTCTCCTTCACCATCATAGTCAGAGGTGGTTGCCACAGGGTTCGAACCCGGACCTCCCAATGGAAAAGCTAGTTTCCCTTACGCTATCACTGCTTTTACAAAGACTTAACTCATAAATCCAATTGTATAACAGGATGCCGGTTAAAGCGTACCAAATACATGGACAAATGTAATATTAACTTATACTTAATCAAAAGTATCTCTTTCTTCAATTTTCGTTTAAATCGCGAATGAACTTTCCCTTTAAGAATGAAATATTACTATGATTGTAACGTCCAAAGTCCATCGACAGTACCAAGCCTGCATATAGCCTGTTTGATGCTCTCAGTGTCGCCTTCGACACAACGCTCGCCCACACCGAGCTGGCCTAACTCGTTCAACCTAAACAGCTGGTTATTGCCCGAACCGTGACAGGTCGATGTACCTGAAATACAAATGGGATGGTCAGAACTCTCAAGGCGTTTTCGACTTTGAGCACATTAATGTTGTTGTTTCAACAAATAAAATTTTTTTTTTTATTTATTTATTATATATCATAGTAGCAATTTGTAGAATTGCTTACAGCTACAAACAAAACCAAACAATGTAAGTTTTTTATACAATGTATAAGCATGTGACGTCATCAATAAGATCACATAATATGAGGAGTAGACAATAATAGCAATACTTCACTCACCAATATAAGCTGGAGCCGCTTTGCCCATGGTGTCTAGGCACACATTAACCGCCTTATTCTTCACCATACCCCAGCGCACGTTCTTGGGCAGCTTGGGAAACTTGTCGTACACGTCGTACGCTACGTTCTCCATGAACCAGCCGAAGCTCTTGCACTTCAAGCGCTCCTTCAACGCGATCTGCTCACTAATATCACCCATATCGAGAAACCGGGCCATCGGCTCCCTAGTATAGAAGTACTCCTTATGTTCCTCGTCGAACCACGTCTCTATCACTCTCTTGTAGTTAATCGTGATCAAGGAACCCTTTCTGTTCTTCGCTAACGACCCGAAGGAGTACGGCATGAACGCTCTGTACACGTGGCCTACTCTCGAACACGGCACCCATTCAACACTGCCACCGCACTGCCAGATCTTGAAGCTCAATTCGAAGTTCTCACCACCCCAAACCAGTAGACCTGGATCGTAGGCACCGATTTCAAGAAAATATCGCCTGTTTATCGCGAATAGACCGCCCGCGTGCGTCGGACTCTTGTAGGGCTCCGATTTATGCTTATGGAGGTTCGCCTCTCTATCTGGCACCTCGTTCTCTTTATACAGCATGCCCCATTCGAAAATGCCGCGGTAGTTTGTCCCGTGTTGGTAAACTGGACGGTACTCGAACGACCGGTGGTCGATTCCATCTATGACTGGCACTGTCATGATCCTGTAGTCCCTGTATATAGGCGCCAGGAGCGGAGGCAGCCAGTTTAAGTTGACCTCGCAATGAGCGTCCAAGTATACTATGACATCGCCGGTCGCCTCTTGAGCTCCTCTCGACCGAGTCCTAATCAAGCCCTCCCTTTGGAAGTTTCGTATCAAACGGACTTTGCCGTGCCAGCGTTTTATGTAATTATCCAAGTTCTGTTTCAAATCATCTTTGTCTGAAAAGTCGTCGACCTGCAGACAAGAGACTAAATGTGAGTAAGACTTGAATAACCAACATATTAAGACACACAACAAACAACATAACTTGTGTTTTTTTATTTGGCAAAGCCAGCAAATAGGCTGACCAACCAGCTAAACTTAAGTGAGAAACAATAGAGTTATCACCAATGTATTGCTAGCTTTGAAGAAGTTATTATTGTATGTTTTAAAGAACCTTATGTAAAGGCACTCGACATATCTTAGCTTAATGTAGAGATGTCTTATATCAATCTGCAGAAGATAACCATTTGTCTAGTTAAGGCATTGGAACCCAAACCTTTGATGCATGGTTTTATGAGTATGCAGTATCAGTGGCAAATAAATTATTTGTTTCTTTAAGTGCCAATAATTTTAAATAAGATAATATATTATTCACTTACCAACACAACTTCATGGAGTATATTCGGTGGTGATCTTTCAATGACTGTGTGTACAGTTCTCATTAGGACGGAGAATCCTTCATTGTGGAACACTATGATCACTGAAGTGCTCGGCAGGTCCTCTGGATAATGCCAGTACTTGCACTCATCTAGTCTTGTATCCGGGATTGTTCTATCACAAGTTTATAAAACAAACATTAGCAATCAATAGTGTCTTTCTCACACCATTAATATAATTTACTTGTAAAGTAAAGTTTGTAAAAAAATTCTTGTTGTTGCATAGTCATGATCTTTCTACTATTTTAAAAGTAAAAAATGTAAATAATGTTTAATCTAAAAAAAATAGTAACTCACCTATTCATAGCAATATCATTGGAGGCAGCTATGTTCATGCCATACTCGCTCTCCGAGTCAGCAATATCATTATCACGGTCACTGGCCATATGGTATGGTTTACCATCCTCGCCAGGTCCTTTCACCACTTTTTTTACTTTTGGCTCAAAGTTGCCAAGTTCTAAAATAAAAAAAAAATAATCACCAGCTATTGGTTTTGCAATAGCTATTGTACCTATTTGTACTATGGTTATTGTATCCACATCATTCATTATATGCAATGCAATATTTCTGAGAGAGTGTAGTCATATTTATTGCAAATGCATTAGAATAAGTTATCCAGCTATTCATCATTATTAAGGCATTCTCTAGCTTTACAAATTCTAGACATACCCAATTGGCTTTGACTTATCTTTAAACGGAACCACTTTATCAAATTGTAATAGAATTTTATTTTAAAAGCTAAATGTATATTTATGTTAATGTAGTATGTTAATTTATAATTAATCCTTATAAATTCAAATGTTAACAAGTTCATTCTGCGTAAAAAATTGCTTCAAACTGGCTGAAAACGTTATTGGCTTTAAAAAAAATTATTCCATATTCTGAAGAGTCAAACATAGTCACTCATGTGCCGTGATATTTTATAGCAATTTCAAGCAATGCATAAGTCAACGATAACAAAAAGCGCTCCAATATTATCGCAGTTTTCAATCTCATTTCGTCAATCGCTCGGTATACCGTACACGTGACAAAAACATTATGCTTCGCCGGTTCTACTAGGGCATGTAACTGTACTGGGAAATTGGGCCGTCACAAAGCATTGTAACCTGTAACATACCTGTTTTGAGAATAGGATAAACATCTCGATGAAACTTGTAGTAGCTAACTTGAGGGTCAGCCACATCGATCACTGAATTGCTGCCGGCGTTCACAGTCGTGTAGCTATGCAGAGCGTAAATCAACAGCAACAATATCACGCATACACTTGCGATACGGAAAATCCGTCCCCTTCTAATGTTTGTGACTCTCATTTTTATGTCTTAATGCTACACTAAAACCTTGTGTTATTGTAAACTTCCAAGTCGACCATCGATATAGCTGTTACAGTTCAATTTATTTTATTATATTATAGAGATTCTACAACGTCGTTTAACGAACAGAACCGAACATTAAAACGTCAAATCCAAACACGGCGAATGTCTCTTGATGACGGTAATACCAAAACACAACACATTTGCCACTAATAAAAATAAAAAAAATATATGAAATTACTTTGAATAAATTAATATTCATGTACACAATATATTTTTTTCCGTAAGAAAAACAACTATTATAAAATAATAAAACGTTTTAGAAAAAATTATAGAAGTTGTATTTTTTTTATAATAAAAGATGTTATTATATGTCAAGACTACATTGACAATGACAAATGACACATTGACAAACAAACTTCATACTTCGAGTTCGGACATATTTTGAATTTTTGAATTTATTATTAACCGTTGCTATTGAAACAAGTTAATCTCCTTTCGTTTAACAAACAATTGTTTCCGAAATTAATGAGTTGTTTATTAAGAAAACGAAGTTTGTGTGATATTTTTGAATAAAAGATTATATTACTATCTATTCAAAATGGAAACATGTTTGTATACGTTTAATTCTTTTTACGTTGTTACGTTCTTTTTACGAAAGTTGGATTCTATCCTCATCAACTGGATAAATAATTGAACATGGCCCGATTTGTGGTTTCGCATCTTATGTTAACGTGCAATTGTTTAATTAGCTTTCTCATGAAGTTTTCCGAACTGCTTTAACCTGGGGTTCTTCAAAACCGCGAAATTTGTTTGTTGTTGTTTGGCGTTAAGTGATTTTAGACTGTAAAATGTGTTTGCACCTCCAGCGACATGTAGAAACCTAACGTGGGGAAGTAAGATGTTCTATTTTGAGCTATTTTTATTGTTCCACAGTAAATAACTTGGAGAACTTCACCAGCAATTGGCATTCCCAATTTCCAAACTATAAACTGACTGTTGAAGATTTGAAAAAACCTCACTCGTTGATGGGAGCCCTTATTCAGTTGTTTGACAGGCTAGGCATTGATGTTGAAAATGTTCTTGCGGTAAGTGAAATATAAAAACACATTATATTTACACTAGCTGCTATATGCTGCTATAGCGATCTGTTACTTTGATCGCACAACAAGTAACAAACCCAGAAACACATGATTTAAAGTATCACTTGCTATAATTGTGAAGGAAACCATTGGAAACCAACACATCTAAGAGATCATAATGTTCACGAAGATGTGTAAAGTCCTCCAATCTGTATTTGGCTAGTGTGGAGTATCTCCTAACCTCAGCCGGTCAGGAATTGTGCCCAGTAGTGGGCTGTTGATGACTTGTGATCATGAAGATGTCATCACTTTTTAATAACCTGTGCTCAGTAATAGGCTATTAATGGGTGTGATGATTACAATGAAGTGGTTATCACTACTTATTTTTTTATTTATTATCCTCAGCCACCACCAAAAGAATATCAGAACGATCACATGGTATACTTCTGGGATCTTCTACCGGTGATGAACATAACTCGCATGGTGAACCATCTTGTCTCCTACATGCCGGCGATGCCTGCCACCTTCACCATAACTCAGTTCCTCCAACCCACGGTGAACACGTCAAGGCCATTGCTGTTGGTTCTCATGAACTTTATGTCGTTCTATGAAGAGAGACTCAGTGATATACAACCTTATGAGCAGGAATTGTTCTCGAAGACTGATTTGGTATGTATTGTTTTTAATGTATAAACATATGAATGATGTTAATGATGACATATATTAGCTACTTATTAAATTATTAAGTAACAAAACACTAACTTGTTTTGCCCCCTATTTTGTCTGCATGAAATAGTAACTTTGGGTTGCATTTTTTATTTTGGAAACAATACACAAACTGCTACAGTTTATGTATAAAACATTTTGATCAAAATTGATTCAGTACAGACATTATTTCATCTGGAGATATGTCCAACTGTATGTGTAAGAGAAGATGATGTGTAATTAATATTTGTTCAAAAATATATTTCATGTTATAGGTGAAATCGCTGGAGGAGAAATATAATAATTTATTGGTAATGCTCAATGAACAAGCCGAGGAAAAAGGAAAACGGGCGGAAAGGATGGAAGAGGTAAATAATTTGCTTTTAAAAAAAATTGTCAGTAGAAAATTGTCTGTGTTTCTGATAGATGTGAAATCATTATAATAAATTGTAATTGCTCTTTATCATAATAATTTCAGCTTGATCAAAAAATTAAGGAGATAGATGAAGAATTGAATGTAGAAAAGGAGGCGTATGATGAAGAACAGAAAGAGTTGGAGGTAATTTTGAAGGAGAATAAGCAAACCGAAATAGCACTAAGTCAGAAGAAAGGACATAGGGATGGCTTGATAGCAGAAATAGAAGAAACACAAGCCCTTATTGTCTATGATGCTGACGATGCAAAAGCACAATTGGAACAGGCAACAAAGAATTTTCAAGATGTTGAAGAGAAAATTAAATCTATGCAAGAAACTTTGAGGAAAAAAGAGAACTGTCTTAAGAATCTGCAGATAATTAAACCTAATCTCGAAATTGCGAATAATTTGTTGCATGAGATTATGAAGCAATCGGATACATTAAGGTGATAACTTTTGAGCAACAAAATTGATCACAGTCTTCTTATTTTTTAATAATGTGGAACATTTTTTATTCTGTTATTATCAATTTATATAACTTGGGTTACATTATAGGAGTTTTAATAGGAAACCCTATTTTTTTTCTACTTATAAAATGTATAGAATATGTTACTCAGGGATAATATAGCAACCTAATGATTGAAATCCATCCTTTTTTGTAGTTCACACTTTTTGTTGCATCATTAAAAAAAAAATCCTGGTTTACAGACTAAATATGTGACTGCAAGGCATGCGGTATGAAAAGTTTCGAATTTTTTTTTCTAGAGATTTCGAGAACGGCGATCTCGACACTGATAGCAGTGAAGGTGAGCTTCACGTGCTGAATACGGAGCTAAGCGAATTGGTAGTACAATTAGCTGAGGTGCGAGCCGCGCGGGCCGAGGCAGCCGAGAATAGACAAGAGGCGCACGCGAATAGACAGCAGAGGCGCACGTTGATTGAAAGGTATTTAAGTTTTTCATTTTTTTAAGAAAAAAATTTATTTGGCACATTGAAGAGTTATGCTATTCCCCCACCACTGAACTCGGTCAACTTCAACCTTAAGATTTTATTTGTTAACAACAATATCTATTAACATCTAATTGTATTAAAGGACATGTTTTTACTTTTATAGTTGTTTATATAATCCAATAGATGGCGTAAGAAGTTTTTTTTTGTTTATAATGTTTTTTATTTCTATTGCAAAAGTCTTATTTTTCAGTTTGTTAATTTTTTGTGAGGAGGTAAATTATATTATATATAATTATTTAAAAATAATGTTTGAAAATGTAAGTTTTTTTGTTATTTATTTACAGTAACCTTCGTGAAGTAGAGGAAAAAGTCAAAAAGAGCAGGGAATGGTGCAAGAAGGCAGTACAGAGGACACAAGAGATCAAAGACCTCACCTCTCAATATGAGAAAGAAAAATCTGAATACTCGGATGAGCTGTCCAACATCGAGAAACACTTTAGCAAGGAGGTGAATTGTTTAATCAATATTGATTGATACTGATACAATATTATCTGAAGGATATGTAAATAATCTCCTAATGAATGTTTATTTTTTTATAAAGTCACTGATTCAGATAATAATAACTAATTATTGCATAAGTTCTTGTATGTGTGCAGAATTTTAAAATTTGCATATTTGAAGCAATGGTTATTGGGAATAGTTATAAAAAGTCACAAACACATAAAATGATTCGTCTGTTTGTTTGTAAAACGCATAGTGAATAATACATAAGTTTACTTATAGTTTCACATCTGCTGAACGTATTTATTTATATGTAACAAAATTTTCATGTATGTTTCCTATCGTTTCAGATTAAATCTATGGATGATTCCTATCTAAAAATGGTAGTTGAAGCAAAGAAGAAAATTGAAGATAAATTAAAACAAAGAGGCGTTTGATTGTTTAGTTGTAATTAAACATCTATAAAATATCACTTGCTTCCACAGAGCAATAAAACAAAGTTGGAAAACCTGCATGCTGGAGACTCATGCTCCCATACCTGTTTGAATTCTACCAATACGCATTTAGCCAGTGTGGTGGAATATTGTCTAACCATTCAGTCTGATAGAAGTCCAGTGCTTTTTCTTAGTATTGTTACTCAGATTAAAATTTAATTTTAATTTTTCTTATTATGGTTTTTAAATAATAAAATACAGAAATCACATTGTTTAACATTGCTGTGTAAAAATATGTTACATCCAAGGCGCGCAAATGTTTCGAATCAAATATTCAGGTAGACCTCACTTGCTTGATTTGACCATGCTTTAAAAATTGTATAGATATGTTAAAAATGTAAGATTAATTAAATAATTTGTTTATAATAATTGCCTTTTTTTAATTAATCATGATGATTAACGGATAAATAATATTACAAATCAATTGTAAAAGAAACGCAAATTAAGAATCCGTAATTGACTGATATTTTTTGCTTATATATAGTACCACCTAATATAATATTCTACGGACTTAAAATATAGTCTTATGACTTATGAGGAAGTGTGATTTAATCTAAACGTAATCAAAAAATAAAAACAAAAAATATCCCGTTTTAGTGAGCATATTGGAGTAACAATGGTAAATTTCAAAGCAATAGCGGTTGTATATCCCGTGATGAGTCAGCGAGTGGTGTTATGAATATGTGGGTAAATTACCTCAGCGATACAATTATTTCGATATAAAACAATAGATACGCCATATGACAAATAAGTAATTAAAGCCAATGTCATTGTTTGTGACTTACGATCCACGGAGTAACAATACATGCGTGAAATATCTACAATACTTTAACTAATTGAAAACAAGGACAGGAAAACAATTGGCGTATCCACATATATATATATTTATATAACCTAAATAATTCTTTATTTCAGGAGACATGTCCCATTGTAAATAATACAAAAAAATAATATACAAAATAAAATTAAAATTA
>DWJH01000319.1:0-11515 GCA_018248735.1 Tagiades litigiosa | reverse complement strand
GTTATGTGTTGTGACACACGTGTCACAACATATGCCCCCTTCGCATCTATCTACTTAATTGTGCTCAGGTGACAGTAGGCGGGGATTCTGCACAATGCCATGAGTAACCTCGTTTCTTTGGGTTCTTGTTCAGTGGTGGCTCCAAGCACTTGAAGTGGTATACTTTGGAGCACTCATCGCACCTACAGAAAAGAAAATTAATAACTAAATGTAAAATTAACTTGAAAAAAATTCAGAATTCAAGATTTTACCAGGCTAGAAAAAATATATGACGATATTACTACAGGAGTAACACTAATAACTAACGAAAACAATGTACCTCTCTCTCTTTCTACCTTGAGAAACTAAGAGAATGTACACATCATGTCAAAAATGTGGCAGTGGAAACACCCCAAACAATTTGTACATACGTAATGGCATTATCTTCCAGTCAACCCTAATAGACGAATATACTATATAATATAATACAACTATAATCCTCATATATACAAAAATATACTACTAAATAAATACATGTACATAGCCAAACGTCTGCCAGTTAACGTTCACCTGACAAGGTTGGTTGTGTGGCCGGGCTGCGAGCACACGTCGCAGTGAGTCATCGGTGGTACGGCGGGCGCGGTCACGACGCACACGCTGTGCCGTACCGCCCGCGACCGGATACTCTGACGTATCACGTATAAACAAATATATTATTTTATAATTACATATTTGTATTTTATATATTTCGAAATAAATTATTTCCTTGAAACTTTTGTATGCTTTTTTCAACATACAGCGATCAAAAAAGTGTGACATTTAATATTCATTTTAAGATAGAGCACAGAAAAATATATTATTTTATAATAAGCATTATAAATATATTGAATAAATTAAAACACATAACACACACGATACATTTTTCATTTGTTGAAATTTTTTTTTTAAATTTATATATCAAAAATTCATTACCAAAAAATTTTTGTTGTCCTATGCATTAAAGATAAAGTATATTAAAATGATATTTCTATAAAATCTTACCTGTGGCTTGGCCCAAGTTGTTGGAGGCAACTTAGGCAGATCCTTTAGCCGCTTGTGTACAAAAAAGTTAAAACATCTTAAACCCATAAAACAAGTTCTACAGTCTTGTCACTATATTCATATCATTCAGAAAATATCAATCAGTTATAATCATTCAGAAAATATCAATCAGTTATATTCACTCAGAAAACATCACACGTTTCATTTGCTATATAAAATTAAACTAGTAGCATTCATTATCTAAGTGTAACATTTTTAATATTGGAACTTAAAAAAGGAAAGCTTCATATTTTGGATATATTTAATAAGTTGTCACTATTTAGATATTTATAAATAATAGAAAAGAAAAAAAAATATAGTTGAATTTAGAACCTTTGTTTTAGGGATATATTTTATAGAAGTTGGCCGAGTAGGAAATAAAACAAAATATTATTTTATAACTTACCGAGGCTGATGTTGAAGCAGTGGAAGTAGACGCTATCGGAATTATCGGCGCTGGAGGCATAATCGGCTGCGATTGTGGTTTTAGTGGCTCATTGTCCGATAGCTGCAACATAAAAAATCCGATATACCTACCATAGTGCGGTTTTATTATAAAAAAATTAAATGCCTATTTAAGATTAACGTTCAAAAGAAACGTATGTAATGTATGACACAGTTCATACTTAAGTAAACTTTTACATAATGTAACATGTAATTTTCTAACTAGTATTTCATAACATTATCTTTTGACTTATTCTTCTCCTTTGCCTTTTGCTCATTTTCGCATTAAGTCAATACAGAATTTATTTAATAAAAGTTGAGAGGTATCATTACCTTTGACATTTTTTTGATTGCAGCAAGCGTGAGGCCACCTTTTTTATCCGATGGCGCGAAGAAACTTTCCGGCTTCAAGGATCCCTCGCGCTTCAGTTTAGCCTTGCGCTAGAAAATTAATAAAACATGTTTTAAGACAGTGCTACGAATGGACAACGTTTGTGATGGAGCTAGATGGCGTGTGTTCAGTACGTCGTAGCTCAAAATGAATCGAAGCAACTATGGTTGTATTTTTTGTTCTATTTACACATCGTTAGTAAAGCGCTAGCAGCGGCACAACTCTACCGAAAATTGAATCTTAAATTAAGCAACGTTGAATAGAAAAGTCATCGGTTAGTTCACACACAGTATTTTTACAATCATCAATAGTTTCCATGCGAAGAAAGTTTTCCCATTAGATGTCCCTCCTTCTTTACTTTTTGTCGTTTCATTATATTTTATAGAAACAAACTAAAATATACTCAAAATCTCCTTTTGATTTCACGAAAAAACGATGAATTTATAAATGTAGAAGTGTATTTATAACGCCAAACACTACTGGAGACAATTTATCAATATTGCTTACAAGCCTAATTATTGTTAAATACATAAAATATTAAGACAGTCAATATAAATAAAATGGAGAAAGTTGCAGTTTCGAAATATTGTTTAAATCACGAAATATCAAGATAACATTCGTCTAATAAAGATAACTTTTTAAAAAAAATATCATAATTATTTTATTCCTAATCTTATTAAAATAAATCTTATCTCTAACAATAAAACTAAAAATATGAAATTGAAATTTCACACAAAATTTTAAGTTTCGGTTTGCATATATCTTAGAAAACATCTCAAACATACTATCCATTACATCCACTTACAATATAATATATCAGCTTACACGTTGAAAAACCTACGTGAACATAATAAATTAGTTCTCTTGTCAGGTTTCCACGCGGCTTGTCTATTCAATATTCCATCCACTATCAAACACTTGAGTATTGTATCGAGGCAAATTTGGGGACAAAGCTCGCTGTAACTAGCAAGTGATTATTCTACTTTCCATTCAAGTCGTCAACTCGTACAAAGAACTTACAAGTTTTAGCAGAAAGTTTCCCTCCTCACTTGTACAACTTCCATTTAACCTAGATTTGTTATAATAAGCAATTCACATACTTTCGTTCATTTTCTTTTCCCTAATATATAGATATTATTTAATATATATCATGTGTATGTATTTTACGCGATATTTTTGTTATCAATATATTGGAAAACACATTTTATACGTAAATATTATTTAGACAGGGACTCTAGTGATTTAATCTTGTTAAGTTTTATTTGCTTTAGTTTTTTTAAAGCTAACAGCTTTAATAACAAATATATTATAAACATTGTAATCCATACATGCGACAGTCAGGTCATTTTACGTAAAATTCATAAATACTTTTGGTAATTAATTACAAAAATCAAAACTCATTAAACTATCGCCATTAGTTAAGTATTAGTCTTTAGGAAAAGCATTTATTAACTACCATCACCAAAAAAAAATAATAAATTTTCTTAACATTACCATATATCATGGAGTATTATCGGGTTCAGAGACTTGTCGTTAAAACCCCGAAGAACGACGCTCTGTTTACTCCATGTCTGCCATCCGCTGGTTCGTTCGAAAGATGAATTCGAACAAGGAACGTGCCAGTTTTGACGGCATTTTGCCCCAAGACAAGACGAACGTTCGTATTCTTGAGTTCGTTATATTACAAGCTATCAATAGCTTCAAGCTGAGTCATGGCTCGCAAAATGGCTTCAAGAAAGCTATTTGATGAAGTAATAAGTATTTGGGTGAAATAAAAACAATACCTGCTAGTACTCCGGAACATGTTTATTACGATAAACAATTTTAAATGGCACAATACGATGTTTTGACAATTAAGTATACTCAGATTATTTTAATACTTCACCATAAAGTATTATTGCTCAAAAGGCACAACTTATTTATTATTTGTCATCAAAATTTTATAAAAAAATCTTCCTATTGTTCATTAACACTAACTGATAATTTGTAGATATAAAATAAAAAATAAAATGTGTAAGACGATTATAACCAAAATATGTGCAAGCAACCTGAATAGAACTTCTAAACAAATCAAGTATCTTGTGAATAAACTGAAGATTAACAACAATGTTGAAGCACACAATACAAGTAATCAGCTAACTTTTTTTTAAGATAATATAAAAAAAAATACTGTCACTTGGAAAACATACATTTATTTTTAATATGTTGATTTTACAAGTCAACCGAGTTGAAGTTTTGAAGTTATGTTACTTCCAGAAATAGGCGTCTCTCTATAACCAACCTTTACTAAACCTGTCATTGGATCACCGCATCATCGGATGATTGAAGTCGTAGTAAGTAGTAATGCTTTGTGATGCATGCTAATATCAACTACAATATTCAATCCGAAACAGCCAAACGGAATGAATGGTGCTCAAGTATTCTATAGTTTCCGGCAAGTAATTTGAGCGGCAGGAAACAAAGGCTCAAAATTGTTTATTAGTTTCTATCAAAGTGTTCATAGCAAATATGACAAATCTGAATCCATAACTTGTTTATACTTTTTTTTGGTAATGTTTTAGGATTTTGTACTAAGAAGTAAAAATTTATAACTATAGTTTTCTTCAGCGATCACTGAAATACCTAATTGAAGTTGGCCGATCATAAATTGAGCCTGATAAAAGTTAAGATAGACTGAAACACAACTCGCAAAAAAAATATTGTAGGTACTAGCTCCATCGAACCTTATGTATACCACATTATGATAGAAAATATACATAAAAATTATAATAAAATAAAGTATTTGTGTTATTTTTATTGTTGCTTTCCTCTTTGAATAAAATTCAATGTTACCGATAATATTGAATCAAAGCGGAACGAAGCTACTCCTTTACGTCGTATTTTATTACACGCGCGCGAATGACGTGTCTCAAATATTAAAGCAAGTTTCAACTCAATGCTCTAATTAAATGCCGGAAAAAATTTCACACAAGTTTTGTGTACCTTTGTAATGCAATTGCTATTTAATACTTTCCATCTAAAAATAACAATATTTAAGTAGAAAATCTTACAATATTTTTTGCGCATTACAACTAAAACCAAGCTAGCTACTCTAACGCTAGCATTACTATATAAATTATTATTATTATTCGAAACTTAGTATTATTCGATCGTGACTCTCAGGTTTACCGCTCACTTGTTATCCTCCAAATCCTGTAAACAATGTACTCTGGATACAATCATCAATTTTATTAAGTGGATTTCGTATGCTTGATCCTAACCGAATAACGTATAAAAATAGGTAGTTCATTTTATTATGTGTATTTTATCTTACATTATTATCATCTTGAAAGTAACACAGTTTTAGAAACAATGAACATAGCCAGTCTGACTATGGCTACCTACAAACCCATAAGTCTAGAAGATAAGGAGATCTAAATACAGATACATAAATACATACAAAACGTACACGCACATTCTATGATAAAAGTGTATACGTAAGTAGGTAGAAATGAGTATGTATGTACATAGAGTTTAAAGATATAGTTGAAAAACAATTTATTCGGGTAATACGATGCAATTTAAATCAGTGTTTTGCAATGAACCCCTACTGGGTGAAGCAGATATAACAAATACCGCACAGCCGTTGTGCTTTTCAAAAAACATATTACCCAAACAGCATCAAAATAGTTTTATATAGCAACTTACGGTAGGATCGCAATCAGCACAGTGCCACGAGTAGCCCCGTTTCTTCGGGTTCTTGTTGAGTGGTGGCTCTAAGCATTTAAAGTGGTACACTTTCGAGCACTCGTCGCATCTGTGCAAAAGGAAATTGAAACTAAATAGCTGAGTTAAATTAGGACACGAACATGTATGGCAGGCGAGTTTTTGTCATAAATTAGTTTGCATACAAATTGCTTTATATCACCCTGAACTCAATCAACCAGCTTACCTAGTATTAAGTGACCACTGCAGCCCATTTAAACTATAACCCATCTCAATCAGCTATTGTTTTGTGCAAGGTCTTTGCAATTAACCAGTCATTAAACTAAAACGCAACACAGAAAAAACGCGTTACAGCCGAAATCATTTTTAAGACAATATTATCACAGTATAACCTGAAAACGTTTTTGCCACTACAATATAATTTTAACTATTTAGATATATGTTCTTAGTATACATTCTACATACACTATAAATAATTTCACACAGTGTTTTGTGTCAGTAATAAATAAATTAATTTTCTATATTTTCTTATGAATAAATATAAAATGAAAATTATTCAAATAGGTCAGATCGAATTATAGGCGCTGTCAGGACCTTCAACTACATGTACTAATTAATAAAACAAAATGTTTTAATTCAAGAAATTGCGCTGCAAAAAGTAACTTAATAAAATAACACTTAATACATATTATTTAACATTGAAAATTCATTTCCAACAATAAATAAAATTTCTATCGACGCTCACGGCTTCTACCTACAATAGCTTACTAAATAGATATATACCTAACAAGGTTAGAGTTGTCGCCGTGCTGCGTACACGTATCGCAGCGTACAGGCTCGGGCGCAGCGGGCGCGGACACCACGCACACACTATGCCGAACAGCCCGAGAACGGATGCGCTGTCAATTACGGCACCAGTGAAAACTTTGTCTTTGTGTTTAAATAATGTTAAGATTGCGAAATTAATAAAAATTTGTAAACTACACCTATTTGGTTTAGTAAGTGTTTGTGTTCCAGTTTAAATGTTATCTGAATAACAATAAAATGTCCGTATAGTATGTCTTAAGCGGAAACAATTATTATTATTTTCATTTGTCATGTCATGAATATAGTAATTAGAAATTAGGACTGTTAATTTGAAGAATTTGGAGCATTTAAAAAGAAAAATGTTTCTCCTAGTCCAAACATAGGATTTATCATACATTGAGTTGGATATTACATATCACAGTATATCAAAAAAATACGATAATGTACCTTTGGCTTCGCCCATGTTGGTTGGGGTAACTCGGGCAGATCCTTGAGCCGCTTGCATATAAATGTTAATTATATATATACACAGAATAATAAACGAATGTTAACAGTTTTCAAATTTTTAATATGTTCTTTTAACCATATTTATATGAGTAACAATTTCAATGAGATTTTAATCTAATTTGAGGTTTTACGCAGTGGTCACTTTACATCAGTTAAACTGCATACTTCATAGCTACTCTTATATCAATAAAAATCGAAAATCCTAATCAATACGTTGTCACATTTAAAGAAACTGAGTGTTTGAAATTCTCGTGTCTCAGTTAATTTTTTATTTTGTGTATACAATTTTGCAAATAAAATGAAAAATACTCACAGAACCTGAAGACGTGGATGTAGATGGTACTGGTTCAGGCTCCGGAGGCACGATTATTCTAGGTGGAGATTTAACTGGCTCATTTTCTGCTTGCTACAACATTACAATTTACAAAAAAAATATATAAACATTAATTACAATACAATTGTTGTCATTAGTCATAATACGACCCTCTATGCACCATATTAAATAGTGTTATTATACAACATACCTTCGATATTTTCTTCATCACGGCAGGCGGAGGACCGTCGTTTCCGTCCGTTGGCACGTAGAACATTTGGGTATCCAAAGATCCATCCGGCTTTGGAATTGGTTTGATCTATAAAAAATCCTAGTATTATAATGGGATCGTGAACAATTCTAACGTAGAAAAATTAGGAAATGAATTAAATTAAAATCAAGTGATCGATTGATCTGTCAATCATTCACTACAAGCTTTGAATACATTTGTAAAGGATTTTGTTAGATGTAGACAGTAATTAGTAATGTAAAACATTCATACACTATTAAACCTTACCTTTATAGTAATTCTAGGATGAGGTGGCTCTGGATTCTCCATATCCTGCGTCTTCTTCTTTCTCTTATGCTTATGCGACTTTGATGGCGATCGCAGCAAGTCCGGCGAATACCGTGATCGATGCTTCTCCTTTCTTCGCTTTCTGTTCGCTTTGTACGTAGCGATATCTGAAGATAGATTCGCTAACGTGTTCTCTATAGAACTCTCTATCGTCTTACTATCTCTTTCCTTACTATCGTTTAGTAGGGCCGAGAACGATAAATTCTGCGTGTAAGAATCTTCCTTCTTTGGCGGCAAAATGTTGTTAGAATCAGTGGAGTTTTCGTTCTGCGAATCGTACGGGCTATCTGCAACGATAGGGGTTATTGACATCAGTGGAGTATTAGTCAGTATTGGTGACGTGAAGCTACGTTTGTGGGCTTTCTTCGTCGATTCAGCTGACATCGGTGTAGAGGAGTGATCCTTCTTCGATTTTCCCTTCTTATCTTTCTTCAACTTAACGTCCGCACTTTCGTTGCCATCACTGCTGAATTCGAACGGTTTGATAGTCACTTTAATAGGAGATATGCTCTCGGAGGACATTGTTGTATCCAATTTCAATTTACCGTCTTTGTTTTTACTTTTTGATTTAGGTGGAGGCGAATCTGCCAAGGAGCCAATGCTCCGCGGACCGCATATGATGGCGCCATCTTTGCTGTAGCGTATTCGCGAGCGACGCGGTACCTTCTTTTCTAACACTTCTGGCTCCGAATCTGACGTCTTGTCGCATTCCGAACATTGCCTGTGGAGAGAAGCGTACACGTTAATACATACAATAAATAAAGTATTACATACTGTAAAGTGATAATTTTAATGACCATATGGATTTTAGCCTTTTTATGATATGAAATTAAAGCAGATATTGGCAAATCCATTTTCACGTTACTTATGTTCAACCCATTTTTATCACCCAACAGAACACTTCCCTTACAAACAAAAATGAAGAGTCACATGTACGTAATGAAGATAAGAATAGGAATGTAAACATAAAAAGTCCACAAAAGCTTTGACAATCCGAAATAATTAATTCCAGTGTACATTACCGTCCAAATAATTTCCACGATAAGTTATATTCTTTCACACGTATTCTATTTAAATAGCATTACCATCCATACAGCTTGCTCTTCTTGGGCGGTCGCTGCAGCGGCGGATTGAGGCAGTGCAGATGATAGTGTTGACGGCATGTATCACACGCCGCCATCAGATGGCGCTCGCTGCGGCGGCCGCACGCGGCGCACGCACGCCCAAGCATAGCGCCATCGAGCGCGTCCGCATTCACACCCGCTGCGACACACACACCGGTGACGTACCATCGCTATCCATACTCCGTGACAATTTGGCATATATATCGTGTGGTATTCCGTTAAAAAACCGTTTGGCTAATAACTTGTTACCGACACAGCGAAGTCTGTTCGCATTTATTGGACATCAGTAACTTAGTAACGATAATTACTGCTTCTTTTTGTTGTACTTAATTTATCCTGATCTGTGTTCTATGTGACATATTTAGAAAAATTCAGTTATCAAGGTTTTTCGCAACGTAACAGCTTTAGTTACTCTTCTCGTGTTGCACATTCATAACGATAACTACTTATTTTTATAGTTATAATGCGCTTACCTATACAAAGCTCATTATCTCTTACCCTGAAGAAATCCAGCTTAAATTTTTTCGGGAAACAGACGCCGATAGGGAATTCTCTTCAGCTGTACGAATTATAATTGCGGAAAATAGCTTTGACGAACCAAATGTAAAGGCATCACCACGTCATTAAATTTTAATTGAAATCGTTCTAGATGAACCAATTTATAGAAATAATTTTTGTACTAAATAACGGGCGACCACTAGTGTCAATAATAAATAATTTGAGAAAATATCTTAACCTAAACGATAATAGAAAATTCAATCAACTGACCTTCCATCGATGTTGATAAAACTTTTCCTTGGCGTGCGTCCGGGTTGTCGCTAAGAGGAAAACCAACGCCCATCTTAAGTGCGGCCGCGGTAGGAACAGACATACACCTGCTGATCCATTTACGCTTAGTTTGATTCTACATGTGGTTTAGATTCGTCGATGCAGTGACAATACCTCCTATACACTTATACCATCTTTCTTATGTTTCCGTATCAATTGCTTGAACATATTGAACGTCCAAAAACAAAATTTATCCGTCAAATAATCCGGGAATCTAACCCGGAACTGACCATCAAAATCAGGGACATTTGTAAGAATTTTCTATAGAGGAAAAATAACACATTGTGTCAATGCGAAATTCAATTTTATGATTTTTATAAATTTTATTATAATGTGATTAGTGAAGACATATTGTCACTTCAACGACGATGGTGGTGGCAGTCGAGGTAATTCCTCATGCAGTCCATATCATATCATCGATGCACCCCCAAAAGCTTTTGTAATCAGCCATACATAGAATTGCCAGACACAGCCCAACAATCATCAACTAATGCGAACATGTTTTCCCTCCCACTGAGAAAAGTTGGCCCTAGTCAGCCACCCTGACCAAGTAGGAATTGGTAGACATTGCACATCTATACAAACATTTAATGTAAAAGTTAAGAAAAGTTTAAAAAAAACACTATATGCGTTTTTGTTATATATTTAAAAAACGCAAATTTTTCATTTGATTAGAAAAGCTTTATCACCTTTTAACAAGGCAAACACCATCCGTTCCCATAATGTATATTCACAAACTCACAGATTTAACCTCAAACACAGCAATGAACGCTTCCATTTCCTTCATTACTGAAAGACATGGCTGGAGAAGTAGCAAATGAAACTAAAAACCACCACCAATATTCATTCAAAATCGTTAATATTTAATAAGCCTATGGCGAAAGATATACTTAGGTATTTTAATACTCATATTATGAAAATATATCTTGAAGCATAGCAAAAATGCCTACTATAATTTTAAGTAGCCAATATAATTGATAAAACAATAAATAGATACCCTTAAATAACTTGCTAAACTGATAATGCAGAAAACAAAAGGTGGGAGCACCCTTTAGAACTTTGCAACCTACTTGGAACTGTTTCAAAAAGTAATTTATAAGCGGCAATATTATAATATGTGTATTTTACATAGTATGATTTGCTTTAAGACTATCAAATGGAATCATTATTATATTATGATCCTCTCTAACGTAATGTCCTATATATTTAAATACAATTAGTTATAAGTCGTTTTAACTAAATCCTGATAAAACGAAATACATCATAAAATATCAGAAAGTTTATAGCTTAAAATTTTGAAATTGCTTAAAAGAAAAATATTTAGAAGCAAATCATACAGTTTTATTGCGTCTAAGTACATCCAAGGCCATACAGAAGGCCATACACATAAATATATTACATAAATACCACACAATATTACACACGCTATAGATTCTACATACCGCTTCTGCAATTGTTGGGGAGTAACTTTGGGAGTTGAGCGCGGTATTACTGCTGGTACAAGAGGTTTGTCTTCCATAATGGGAGGTATCGTCTTCTTGGGACTTAAGGTCAATATGACGTCGTATATCTTCTGGAGGGCCTGCCTCGTTGAAGACAAATGCGCGAGAGCTTCCGTGTTATCTTTAGACGCCTAGATAGAAAAAAAAATGTTTGTCAGGTACATGATTCACAATTTATTTATAATATTAGTTTTAAAAATACCATACAAAATTACAATCAGAGATGGGAATTTCTTAAATAGCAGATATCAAATACAT
>DWJH01000318.1:0-11516 GCA_018248735.1 Tagiades litigiosa | reverse complement strand
GCGGGTTGTGTAGAATTGGCCGTACCAATGATGGTAGTGACCACTTCTCTACCACATCTTAAAATGTATAACATATTTACACAGGACATGACACATTGGGCTTTTCCGACAAATATGACTAAGTAACATTTATTCGGATTATGACTTAATACTTAAATAGTTGGTGCCTCTTATCGTAAAGATAACTGCAAAGTTTTTGGTAGCGGGATAGATTGGGTTTCTCACAAGTTGCTTGTTAAAATGTTGATAGGTACATGTATAGATTCGATTGGCATATCTTTTTGATAATCGCGTGTATGTTGATAAACAAACACGTGTGTTATATGTACCAAATATGCTTTTTTATCATGTCAACGTCATAATCTTTTGCGGCCTATATTCTAAGCCACGTAAAGATGGCTATTGGCCATTGCCTGGAAACACATGTAATCTATTGTTACACTATACGACTCTGTGGTGGCGATGGTTGGGGCACTGTGAGGTGCCAAGGAACTCAGGATTGATTGGGTGTGGTAAACATTTAAGTGATAAGAGTTGCTTCAGCGTGCATAGGTATTGTGGTGGTACTGACTTCGTCCAACCTGGACACGTTTTACCACTACAGCACCGCACCGGTAGATATCATAATCGTACAATAACGTTGGTTTTGAAAAAAAAATAGTTTTTTTATATTTGTAGTTTACATTGCCTAAATATTATTATTACATTAAATTTTATATTTTGGATTTCCAGTTTAACCAGGTAAATTATTTCAAATGGCTGCAACTGAATCAAAACAAATAATTTATTTACTAGATTTATATTATGTTAAAAAATAATTATGATAATCTTACAAATCCTACCACTAGACGTGCTAATATTAATTTTAAAATGTCAAATTTAATAAATCAATAAGTCACGCAAATTGTCATTGAATATAAAACGTTGAATATTCGTCAGATCGTCATTGTTCTACGTCTATGCCGTTGTTTATCTTGTAGGAGTCATAATTTTCCGCAGCCTTTATACAGAGTGGCGTAGATTCATTGTAGATAGCCAGCCGCCACCCCGCCGATAGCCGGCAGGGCGGCAGGAGCAGCCACTTATCTTATCGCCGCAGAAATTATTTACTTTATCGATTCACTCGTTAACTCGTAAACACTCTTATCGGTGTAATAATCATTACTGACCACTAATGCATGTGTAGAGTTATGTTCGGTTTGGAAAATCTTATTATATTAACCGTTTCGTGTTTGAAATATAAGTTACAAACGAGCTTTGTAAAAGTTGTTCGAGAATGCAAATTGCCCAACACTATTTTTGGATGTGAAGTCTATCAAGGGTGGAACGGATTAGTAGTACACACCTGCTTTAACTGTGAAACAACATTTGTGAGTTGTATATTTCAGTATGAAGAAAGTATGATAGCATCTCTGAGATATTTATATATGAAATTTGTTTCTCAGGTCCAGCAACGCAAAGTTAAATTACATATAGATATATTGAAGTATTGTTAAAATTATTTTATACCTTAATTCTATCATGTACTCCACCTACATAATTTTTGCTAAACATTTCAATATATTAACTGTCTAAAATCCATACCTTATAACATTTTAGGTACAATATCAAATGCAGCGCCACCTGCCGAGAAGTCAAAACTGCACACGCCGACTTCAACAAAACTGCCGACGCTGTCATCGCTAAACCCCGGGTACACCAAGTTCGGGTTCAAGCTGACCACGGCCGTCAACCCCTTCACCACGAAGAAGGAGACGAAGGAAAAAGAGCAACCCAAGACGGCCTTATCGCGGCAGACCACGTGCCTGGCGCTGCCCTCCCTCGCCGGCACCACGGCGAAGCGGCGAGAGAACGCGCGCCAGATCGTCATGAGGGAGAAGTCCTTCACGGAGAGGAGGGACGTCACCAGGAAGGAGAACAGGACCATCATCAAGGGAGTGCGCACCAACAGGCGCTTCGAGCTGCAGATGAAGATGAGGAACGCCTGAAGTGTATACGATCGAAAGTAGCGATGGGGACTCGGTGTCTGTGCATCTTGATCAAAGTGTTAAAAATTCATGGTCAACAACTACTTACTATTCATGCTAAGCGTCAGATTTGATCGTTATCCGAGAGCGTCAAATTTTACCGTTACACAAGATCGTCAGACTTAGTACCGTTACGTTTTGAAAACGATCTTCCATTTGAAGTATTTTCGGCCCAATGCCAAATGGGGTGCCTACCACAAGATTTAAAAATCAAGGCAGCACCGCACTGATGTTGCATGTCTGTAGCGCCGTTGACCACGTATCATCATGTGGCCCGTAAACCTGTTTGTCGGATTTGAATATAAAAAGTGAATTAACTTACACAAGACATGATTGCGCCAAGTGACGCATTATCACCAATCTCTATTCAGATGTAACTTGACGACTGTAGAGGGCGCCAGTGTTGTATGAAGGAGAGATTCTGGAACTTCTGGATGCGTGATTAGTGTTATCTGAACTAATTTCTGTTTTACTTAACGTTGCCTATTTCAAAAGATAGTGACCATGTATCGCTGGGTTAACATGCCTGACAGTTTGATAAAACATTTCATGTGTTGAATTTTGATACTTTTATCGTAATCTAATTTTTAATCGTAGCTTAAAGCTAATAAAACATGAACTAAATCTATCGCTATCTGAGGCTGCTTATTAACCGGTAAACATAAAACAAATATTATGCCTTTTAATTGTTACTAATGTTATACTAATTTTAATTTTTTTCACATTATTTTTACTTCTTTCTCATTGTGTTTGCTTCGAGTGCTGTTTAGTATTATTAATGTATTTTGTACTTTACTCGTATGATTGTTGTACTGCTAACTAACTTTTATCTAGTTTATTGCATCAAGCGTTTTTAAGCTAAATATTACAAATTACAAACTGCACTTTAAAATCTTGACGGTCAATATAGCGCGTGTGCTGCATCGTCAAAACGCGAGCCAAATCATATTCGTAAATAACATGTAAAGCCATACAAATAAATAATGGAGAAAGCCAAAGTCGGGGCCATGCTACAGTGCCATTTATTTCTTTCAAAACGCGTGGGTGTGTCCTTGAAAACGGGCCGGGCGCCTTGTTTTTTTAGACATGTATGTATAAATATATTTAGTTACTATAATTTCTTGGTTTTTTTTAATGTCTACCCTTAGAGACTGCAACTTCGCGAGAACTCGCGAGAACAAACAAAGCAATAACAAAAATTAACTAGACCAATTGCACTCTAGTGCTAATACAGCTGTGCATATTAGGCAAATATACGAATTAATGTGCTAATTTTAAAATGATACAGGTCGCTTCCGGAATGACATTTTGTAAAGTAAGAACAATATATCACGTAAACTACGCTGCAAGAACGACAAAAGGTGATCCAACAATGACTGCTGGAAATGAAAATTTGTAAAAAGAACCTTATTTTGTTATAAGAGGGTCCCAATTAAAATGATAAGTTTACTCCGATATAGATTAATTAATTTGGTAGAGTATTACGTATTTTCAGATTACAATTTTCGAATATCTGTTCGGAAAAGGTCACTAGTCAAATGTGAGATGACGCAAAAATGTTGCGACTCTGAAGTGTCCAGCACGATAAAATGACTTCTCCGTTCAACACGTTTTATGGACTAACAAGGCAAAGATTCAATTAATCCGCTTGATAAATAAAACTAAGATATTTGTGACCAAGGACCAAAGAATTGTATATCTATCATTACTTAATTAATTAAACACATTAACAAATTAATTAAATTGTCATTAGTTCAGGAGTAATTAGTCGCAGTTATTGACTTGGTGGTATAGCAATTTGTTTTATGATAATTTTTATGCATAAAAGTACGTCCTGTTACTAAACTGCTGGTTAATTAAACATGAGTGCACAAAATAGTTTTACATGACGTATATCCCGTAGTGAAGTGAATTACGGTGTACAGGAGAATGACTAGGCTTTTTTAATGATGAGTAATGGTTTCGTATTTAACAATACTTAACAGGATCAGAAGCTTACTTTATACTTTTAAAACTAGGTCAGACTTTAATATAGAATACAAAAATTACACCTGAATCATATTTCTAAATATTAGAAGGCTGTAAAATTAATTTACTGTAGGAATTTACTTATAAATGACATGTAAAGCGTCTTTTGTCTACGGTTGCACCGCCTCGTCGCTTTTTCGTTTCACCTATTTCTATTTTGTATTTTTTTGCATACATATTATACAAGCGCTTCAAATTAAAATACAAAGATTTTGAGAAGTGTGGTCGGTGTCATAATAATCTGCAAGATAATCCTTTACATCAGCCAAAATTAAAGATTATATCTGGTTTCCAGACAAATTATAGCTGTATTTTTATATTGTTTTATAGAAATCTTATTTTACAGAGATGTCACCACAAGTCCGTGTATTATTTTCTTTTTTCGGAGTTCAGAGAAAAATGTTATCCATCGTCAGAGCATGCGAGGGAGGGGTAACAAAAAAACAGTTTAGACTACATTCAGATTTAATATTATCTCAATATAGAAGCACAGCATGTAAGTAATCGGCGGCCAGCGGGTGCGCGCACTCGCCGCACTCATTCACCCGCCAGAAATAAACAATAACGTATTTTAGTGCTAGAGATGGGTAACGCTTTTTGCAAACTTACTTTACTTAGTTTATTTATTTGTTTGTTAAACCTAAAAAGTCACTTACAAAGTGTAGACTTAATGCTATGTGGCGTTCGCTCCCAGTAAATTTTCCAAAAGCTGGAGTTGCCAGGGTAGCAAAATTATGGGCCAACATTTTTATACATTTTAAAGAAATTAAAAGATTCATATTTAAGATATCTTAAAGTGTAGTAATTACGGAAATAATGGTGTATTGACGTCAATAGTGCACATATCATAAAATTACAATGGCATTGACAAAAATTGTAAATATTATAATTGTATACTTGGGAAACGAAATAAAATTTAAATTGTCTAGCAGGAAATGACTAACATGATGTGGATCGTGATAGTATTTTTAATAGAATAAAACATTAATGTTATTAGATATAAGTATAATAATTTTCCTGTTACCCATCTCTATGTAGTGCGCACTTGCTGTAAAACACTTGTAGACACTTACGCCTTTACACTATTTTGTAGCGATCCGAAGTGAAAACATACCATATACAGATTGAAGAAACACCGCAGATACATTACAATAATACTTACAAGGTGTAACATTAATATGTGTATGAGATCACAGTATTAAGTCGGAAATTTTAAATGTTTAAACATACGCTATTATTTACCCCGTGTATGAAGTTTGTGCAAGTTTACATAACCTGAACCAAATCTTGTACTTGCTGCTTTTATTAATTATATTCGCAACTCCTTCCGGTGGAATTGAAAACAGACTTTAAAAAATAAATATCTCACTCGCTCGAAACGCTGATGGAGTTTTGTGTACAGTGGCTATACAAAATATATAATTTGGGGAATATAACTATGAGGCAAGTCAACTGGCACTTTGAATTCAAATTTTCAAATGAAACTTAGCGACATAAGGAATGACCTTTTGTACCGTTTTATTCAGTTGTTACCAACGCGATATATAAGATTAAATCGAAACTTGATTTTTGTTTTACAATCGCAAACACGCTATAACAATATCATACTACAGTCGGAGTTTGAATATTACGAAAATACATGTGTTAAAACAATAATTTCAATTTAATTTTAACAACATATTGACAAACAAACAGACAAGAAACAATAGACATTTGTTTGCGTAGTCTGCACGATTTAGAATGAAAAGTTACCTTAAAAGTTAAGCTATCAGAATAATACTTTACTGCGAATAACAGAAAACCTCTGAACAAATCTTTTCGAAGTTTTCCAATCCCTCACTGAAATTAAATGTAGGCTGCTAGCTAGGCCTTTACGCGATACGTTTTCGATAAAAGTTAACTGCAATGCGACGGCATCGGTATAGACGCAAAGGTTCCGAAGAACACTACCTTATTACGGTGATCAACAATAAACTACAACAGCTTTTAATTTTGCGAGAAAATATAAATCTAACATCATCAATAAAAAACAAAAAAAAATATAACAGTCCCAAAATTTACAAATAAAAGTAACCTAGTTTTAAATGGGATTTTCAAACCGATTGAATGTGTTAATGTTTCTGAACGATGTGTTTCATGATATTTCATTGCACAAATTTAACGAAAACTCAAATTGTAATGCAATAGAAGCATAGCAGGAATTGCATTCCTGTATCAAAATTTTTGCTAGCATCTATTTGATACGCTGTCATAGTCCAGCTCAGCACTTTTGTGCGTCAATGTTAATTGTTCGAACACACTGTCCTTCGTTTTCTAACAAGAGAACTACTTTTAATAATACTCTCTATTTGATTTTTAATACTAGATTTCTACTGATTTTTTTGGCAATTTTACATACAACTCCGAAGTATTCGATTGAAGCGTTGCTATTTTATCTAATTGTATCTTTAAAGTCACCAATTGATGTGATTCACAATAAAACCGGTCACATTTAACTGTGCACTAAAGAAATTCGCAAATATTTCATGGATATGTCGCATAAATACTTTCTTTAACAAAAATACCACATTTAGTGCTTAATTTACATTAATAAAATAACTCTACATAGTCCTCTTACTATATTACAAATTCAATTTTATATGTAGGTACGAAGATTTCCTTAGGCACCTAATTACATTATCTTACGGAACCTTAACTAGGGTAGCATGAGAGTTGGAGCAATTTGGACCATACACTGAATACATTTACCATCAAAACTTAAGCGACATGATCAATCATGATTGTAATAGTACAAAAATATCGTTTATTATTCAAATTCGAAATTGTATATAAATTTAATTTAATCTGTACTATAAAATTCCAATATTGACGTGACACGTCAAGACAAAGTCTACGCAAATATTTTCGTGTTCTTTTGAATAGTTTTTCGATTATCGATAAAAATAAAAGAGCAATTTATTAATTACATTCAGACTATTTTGTTCAGTGAATGGTGCAATCTCCTCAGTTACACAATATAGACTATAGTGTACTAAACGCAACTCCGGAAGTAAGTTTTTCTCAACACAAATAAAATGTGAATGTGTCAACACTTACCCGCTAAAGGGAAACAAGATTACGTTATCTTACAAATTTATTTACAAGTAATTAAAAGATACACAAACTTCCAACATGAAAATAATTAAACTAAAAGTAGATCCGAATTGCATTTACTAAGACGCCTTTTGTTAGAAAAATTAACTTTAATTGAACAGGCTTATCATTTATAAATGCAATTCGAACCGTCACTCGACATTTTAAATACAAAAAAAATTATCACCCGCTGATGAAACAAAACTCCAAGATAGGTCACGGGACTTAACTTCCTGGCTATTAGGTCACATATAAACAGCTCATGAAATATTACGAATTGTCGATGGTGCGGGAATTTTCCAAGACAAATTTGAGCTTTTCGCAGACGTCGCCATCGCGTCGCCCACTTCTTTTGTTATAAAACACCCACGCATGAATGCATATGCTTGGTTTTTAAAATCAGACGATCGCAGCGTACTGACACAACAATTCGCATAGTTAGAGACCGCAATATTACGCCCACATTCAAGTTAAATTAAAAATGCTGAAGTTAAGTTTCGTTTCACCAGCGCAGAATATGCTTAAAAATAACAAAGTTTACTTTTAATTTTACTCCCGCAGTTAAGGAAACGTCCTAACTACAATCTTTGTACTCTAATCACGCTTCAGCTGAGCACCGTTATTGTTTAACCAACGATTTCGTAATGCCGACATTTTAATTACATACCCTATCATCGGAAGTACCGTGAGAGAAACTCTTTAACTGTAGGAGTAATATATTGTATCAAATCCTAGTTTCTTATAAATAATAATAATACTCTTTAATAAAACAAGAAAACACATTTGAGCTCACACCACACACTGGTTTTTTAAATATTTAATCATTTAGTGATGCACAACCTATATATATCTCTTATCGTACTTCGAAAATATAGCAGGAATTTTCTCCAAATGTCAAAGTCATATTTGTAGCTGTCGACATATTCTAACAGCTGTAATTGCATAACTAGACAGTGTGTAATATTGAAGAAATCGTTACGCCATTTTGAAATTACAGGTTTATCGTTTCACAGAGTCAAGTTCATGTCCGCCAAGTTTTCATAAAATACGTCGCTATATAGTAAAAAATTGCAATAAGTTGAGGATGGTTAAAAATATACATATCATGTACATATGCTTTGGTTGTTAAGCTGTTAGATAGCAGGCATCATAATATTTTAAGCCTCTGCTTTACTGATTGAGTATGGTTACTGAAGTATGGTGACAGTAAGGCCTTGGCTACCTATAATAATAAGGTATTATTTAATTATATGTGTAGTCTGTCCCGTTAATGTTAAAAATATAATTCATAAATAAAAATAAATAAACAACAATTACAAAAGTATTCTCTGCGAAGTTATCATTTTGTATCGGAAATCTCAATTGTTATTTTATTTAATAGACCCAATTACAATGAAATAATAACTTATCTGCGAGTTGATTTCAAATAATTACATTTTTGATAACAGTCTCGGCGAACCGTAAAAAGATGAGTATCGGAAAATGTATTTATGCATTATTATGGGCAATTGACTTTATTTAATACTATCCATAAATGTTGAACAAATATCAACAATTATTTGAACCAACGGAGATAAACATAATAGAAAAATATATTGTATTACTAAACAACAACTCAATTATTAGCAGCACGCCACGTACCTATCTACTTTTTAATATGAACAGTTTACCTGATGTTAAACCATAACCCATCAAAATTTCACCTGTCTTATGCGAGGACAGTCAGAGCTGCAATAGTTCGCTGTACGGTTGAGCTCTAAGTTAAGATACCTCAACAATGTCTTTAGCGATGGGAATGGCATTAATGCATCGCCGACCTGGTATCAAGACGGGAATGTGGGACTAGTCGGCATGTACCGTAACCCACTAAACTCATCACTTCAGAGCTAGTGGACTCCGGGACCTCTATAAGAACACACCGGGGCCCTCCAGCGTACGCCTGAAGACACACGCTCAGCACTAACCTACACCGTTCCTAGGTTAAATTGCAGGGGGTTTAGGGAAGCACTCCTCGAACCGAGCACGACTCACAGAAGTTCACAGCAGAAAAAGATATAGTAGTGTTTTACTTATAATAATTACTACAATCTCAAAGGAATTGCCCCGACAGGTATCAACTGACCCGGTTTGCGAGCTGGGACCTTCGTCATTGGCATTGAATCCGACGCCATCCATTCAATAATTTAATACATTTTTAAGCAAATTTACGCTAATAATCTTTCATGTTTTCCATTTCCTTGTGTAACAAAGCGTCCCTGACCAATACATATAAATGTAATAAAACAAGTATTTCATTATTGGATAATAGAACATTGTGCAGAAAATAAGCAACCTTGAATCGATCGCATGGAGATGCGCACCATAACAATAAATCATACTTGTTCACTATAACTGTTGTTGGCCGACATTTTATGGTTCAAATCTAAAACAAAAAGAAGCCTTAGTTACTCCCTGAAACATATTCTTCAGAAAATCGTTCCCTGGCAGGTTTTTCACAAGCTTCCGGAGTCGTTCCGGTATAAGACAGAGCGAGTGGCTTCAAATGACAATGACAAAGACTATTTATCAATCTTCAAAATTGAAGAAATAAAGTGGCCAACATTCCTTTTGCATAATGGAACCGAGAACTAGTGACATAATTATGAACTCAATTTACGATGTTATCCTAGATTTCTTTAATATAAGTTTTAAATATTTTTCAAGCAAACTAAACCGTTTCCAGGAAAACAATTAGCACTTTGACCTTTCCTTGTACCGAATATATACTTGAACATTTTCCATGTAGTAAAATAGTAAAATGTATATCATACATTGATTTAGGAATATTTGAGAATATTTATAAATAAGGTCAATTTTTTTTAAAGGAATATTCCTGTCAAATTTAATTTTTACAGTTTTCGAAATATCGTGATGAGTCACTACATAATGATACGAGAAAATGGTAACATATATATTATAATTAAAAAGGATTATGAACAAACTGTTTTCATTTTCGATCATAGCGAGATATGGTTTGGGGAATATTTTGTTTTTCGGTGAAAAAGTGTTACATTACTTCAGCGGATACCACCTATACATTTATCACATTGTTATCGAGTTTATGTGTCAAATTCACAGAAATATTTTGATACATATGAAACTAATCTGTCACGAATTAACTCCACATCAAGACCGAACGTGTCTGTCTGAGTACACAAAAATCGAGGTTGTGATTATTATAAGACTTATCTCCTATGGAACAAACTGGAAAAATTTCTATCGCACCTTGAACCAATACAATATGTATACATTTTGTACTGCGCATTTGCAGAGTCAAGTTACTAAAACGTCAAATAATTAACTGCAGTAAAACATGCGTCTGGAGAGGTAAAATCAATTGACTCATATTTAAAATGAATTATGACGGAGCTGTATTTCGGTTTTCGATGGTCGTTTGAAATAACTATTTTTAAAATTACAAGAAGGGTAGGCGTGAACAAAGGAGTGCCTATTTTATTAGAAATGCAACTCACATGAATTAGTCTTTTTCAGGAAATTTAAACCATTTAAAAAGATTTAAGGAACAACTTTGACCCATGGCGATCTCCGACCTAACATAGGACGATTGTCCTTTTTAAAACGGGATACGGTTAGTTTGGTGAGTTAAACAACGCTATGTATCAGGGGTGTTCTTTAGTGTTAGGCCAAGATCCACTTTGGGTGGTCAAACCAGCGAAAGTAAGTGTTCAAGCACAGATACCCAGCAAACAGTACTGCACGTGTTACTTCAGTGATTACCCTTATCTTCCGACCAATTTCCTTGTTTAACTGACGTCGCCAACTGAGGCTGGTGTTTTTATCACTGACAGTTTGCATTGGAATTAGTTTTCCGTTAATTTGAGCAATTTCAATTCGATCACGGAAACAAGCGTAACGGAAGTTAAGAATGTACGTTTTAGGAAATAGAACACAATGCCATTTGATATGGTAATATATTAACTCACTTGTTGATAATATATTAACTCACTTGGGTTATTTATTATGTAAATTATGAAATCATTTTATAACATACTAGGAGCTCGCCTCGGCTTCGCGCGGCTTGTAAAATTTCAAAATAGACTATGTCACCCGGGGATTGTGTAGGTTCCCAACGGTGAAAGAATTTTTCAAATCGGTCCAGTTATTTCGGAGACTATTCAATGCAAACAAACATACAAATCTTTTCTCTTTATAATATTAGTATTGTTGGTTCTTTTAAATTTTTCCTACTTTAGAATTTACTATTTTACATGTTCCTTTAGTTTCGAAATATTATTGTGTATCTTAAGATCGTCTTTTTGGGAAAGATTT